>VDFB02330195.1:0-20463 GCA_007258455.2 Sequoia sempervirens
TAATTTATTCTTTTCTTTGATTGTTGATTTGCTTTTGACTATAGTTGCCGAAGAACTAAGACTGCATTATATATCTATAATAACATATTGATTTGTTTGTTTAATTATAGATCTATCAGCTATGGCTGGCAATTTTGAGGATGTCACTGGTATCCATGTTTATCCTTCAAATAGGTTGGTTGCAACATATTTGTCAGAAATTTTTACAATGTGATTATTTATTGGCTATATTGTGATTATCATGTACTTATTAAGATACTTGTTATTGAAAACTTTGTCATTTCTAGTACAGTCTATTTATTGGTTATATTGTGGATACTATGTACTTAGTTCTTGATAAATTTTCTTAAGAAAAAGGAAGCTCTTCAAACCAATGGTTTTTGATCTGTAAAACCTCTTTTTGCAGGCAAATTGGAAGGGAAGTTTCATATCATTCCTCTAGCAATTTAATGAGACCTAATATAAAGGCAGGTGCACGGCAAAAGCAGCTAGAGGTGTTTAGACATAACAAATCTGAACAACATGTCAGAGGCTTTGCTAATCATCACAATCGTTATGATAATCTTGTAAATGTTGGTTATTTACAAAGGATGTGAGCTTGGAATTAGGTGGAAGGTCTGAGGGAACAATAAACTATGGTGGTGATAGCTTGAATTGTTTTGATAAGTTTTCCACATGCTCGTTTTTGTATTTTTTGCGGACGTGTACTAATCTTGGTTCCACCAGCACTGCTAACGTTCCAATAAAGGTATAAGCAGTGCAAGCTTAAGCTTATGCTACAACTATGAAACCTAGAATAGTATATATATTTGGGCGAATTAATGTCTTGCCTCTGTTATATTAAATGGTGGCATGCATATAGTTCTATTAGGATTTGGCCTCCAACAATAAAATGTAAGCAATGTATCTTGGTTTATATAAAAAATTGTAACTGTAAAACCTAAGATTGTTTGCATGTTAGTCTTTAAATGTAAGCAGTGTATATTGATATATATCAAAACTCATATGCATGGTTGTCTTTGATCATATTTCCTTCATAATTTTCTTAGTGATCTTGCATTTGTTCTTTGTATGCATGGTTGTCTTTGATCAGTTGACCTTCATAATTTTCTTAGTGATCTTGCATTTGTTCTTAATTATGGCACTTTTTTCTTAGGAGGCGTTACAAGCCTATTGTTTCAATTTGGATATAGGTTGGAAGTGGAATGTATTGTTTTTGTGAAGACACTAAATGAATAGATTCCATTTTTGTATGGAAAGAATGTTATATTGTGTTAGTAAATTTGTGAATTTGTGGATGGCCCTTTACTTTTTTATTTATTAGATGAACCTAGAAGCAAGAGAATTTTTCAGCCATTTGGAGGCTGAGAAATGCAAACCTGACATGAAGGTGTTGAAAAATAAACTATTCACATAAAAATGAGCAAAAGAATTTCTAAAAATATACGAATTTCCAAATATAAGTAGAAAAAGATTGCAATTGAGCCACACTATTGGCACTTGGATGTTTTATTTTTCTATGCAACACACATTAAACATTAAGACTTAATAACCAATGATTTTCTTGTAAATCTATCAAGTATCCCTTCCTAGAAGAGCTTGGATACATCTCTACAATATTATTATATTCATAAGTTATTCACTGCAAAGCTAAAAATAGTCATGTGCATTATAGAGGCAACTTATACAAAATTTGAGCATAGAAGATATACATGAATTTCAAAAGTATCATTTTTTTACCATTATCTACATCAATTATGTGTGTTGGAGTTGTTGGTTGAACTTCAAATCTTCAAGAAAACACTTACAAGAAAAATACTTCTAATAAAAAGAGATCAAAGCAACTGATTTGTTTAATAACTTGATAATTGTATTGATACAATAGTCTGAATTCATAATTGCAAATTAATGAATCCATATGAAAAGGAAAAAAAATCTTAGATCAAAACCTAGGCAAGGATGTCATTAGATTATGAAAGAGTTTTCATCCTATGCGTTGAGAAAGAAAACATAATATAATATTTAAAAAACATATCTTAAGTTTAGCTTAAGCATATAAAGTAAAAAAGGCATAATAATAAATTAATAATTTATCAATTATTAGGCGATTTTTTTATTTACTCTAACATCCCTCTTAAGTGTAACAAATATTATCAACAAAGAATACTAAATATGATCCAAAATCAACGAATATTATTCCTACTGGACCTCCCACCCCCCTTAGGAAGAAACAAATCCAATGGTGAATGCAAAAGAAACTTCCTCAAGAGAAGAGGTCTCAAAATGAGTGCCTCAGAAAAATGGTCAAGTGTCCACATGTTTGAATTGAAAGATGTCATATCAAATGAAGCAAATCCAAACAAATGTGAAGATCCCTGTAGAACAACCTCCAAAGGCAATGATGAAGTGATGGCAGGTCAGCTATAGTTATCATTTAAGAGGAAGTGAATATCCTCAATCATGTCCCCAATATTTGCAATGCGAGACAAAAATAATAATTGTAATGTCTAGCAAGAATTCATCCCACAAAGATGAAACTAAAAGATAATGAACATCCTACTAAATTGAACTGTTCTTTGAAGATGCAAGTGGTAGAGGAGGTGAAATCTTAGCACAAGTCTCACGAACCAAGGTGGGTGATGGAAAAACACATAGGTTCAAATGATTGAACTTCTCCCAAGATATATAATCCACTCTAGATGCAGAAGCAACAATAATTTTAATGATCTGCTTAACTCATAAATGAACAGCAATCCCTGACAACTTTGCTCAAATTTTGCATGCCACCCATTTTTGTTTCCTGTTTGTAACAACCTGTCTTATTTCCCAATAATGTTTATGGTATTGCATGTCACCATTTGACAAATTTCAAGATTACTATTAATTTGTTATAATATCAACACTGTTACTAAAACAAAGTAGATCCACAACAAATAAAAACAAGACTATTCTTGCACATTTTGGCAGGAACTTCACTGCTTTGCAGCTCTTGTTTTATATGCAATATAGTTCATAAAATAGTTTGCTCAAAAAGCAAATCAAAGGTAAAAGGACATATAATCCTTTTATTTTCCAAATTGTCAATCTAAGTTTGTTTGATGTTGTAAATTTTAACAAGAGTATGTTTAAAATTAAATCAAAGGTAAAATGTATAAATTTTCATAGATTTTTTATTTGTAATGTTTTCAAGTAAATCATGTAGGCTATTCTAAATGTTATTCTCAAACTGTCATTTCTTTTGATTAGTATTTCCAACAACAAAATATAATATATCTATTCTCTCAAGGATTCAATTCTTAACCATTTTTACAATAAAGTTGTTATGATATTCAAACATTGGTGACAAATGTACTTATTTATAAACACTTCAAAGCCCAATCTTATTCCCCCTAATCTTGTTTCCCCTCCCCCAAATCTTTGTCTCAACTCTATTTATAACTTACTTTTTCCTCTCATTTTTTTAGTAACTTAAAAAAAAAATTATTTTAATTATTATAACTAAAACATGCATTGAAAAGGAGTTGGTTCCACCATACAAGCTCACTAGCTAAATAATATTTAAAAAAGTTAAATTATTTTATTATACATAACAACTAAATCAAGAAGGTTAACTAATATTTAAATATTATAAAGGAGAAGTTAGCTGCTCACTAGCTGACTAATAATAAATAATATTTAAAAAAGTTGAATTATTTTATTAGACATAACAACAAAATCAAAAAGGTTAACTATTATTTAAATATTATAAAGGAGAAGTTATCTTCTTCATGCAACTCACTAACTAGTTGAGGATAAATATATTTAAATAAAAGAAATTATTTTCATATGAAATCACCTTCACTGACTTGAGCTAACAAGTAAACCAAAAATAATAAATAAATTTTAACTATTATTTCCATGCAAAATCCTCATCTTAACTTAAGAATAGTTTTAATTTAACTAGTAAATATTAAAACATAAGAATAATTGTTAACTATTTATTTACTTCAATTATATTTTATATATTTTGCATGTATAAAATATATTTATTATTATATAATATTTAATTATTACTATCACTATATAACAATTATAAATTAATATCATGTACGTACTTTTTCTTAGTTAATTATTATCATCAAATAACCATTTTTTTCTAGTTTTATGAGTAAGGTTTAATTTTGTTAAGGAGAGAGTCATGACAATCACTAAGAAGAGGTTCAACCTCCTCACGAGTGGTGTGGGTCCAATGAGGCAAAGATTATGTAGTAGGAGGAGGTAGATCGAGACCATCATCTAAATCACCCTTAAGAAGAAAAAATATGCTTAAGTGATGAAGAAAGTGGAGTTGGTAGTGATGAAGATGTAGAGGGTAGAGTATCCATTTGTGTGAAGGATTCATCAAACTAGACATCTCATCAAAATTGGACATCCCAAGTAACATGATCAAACAACTTGTGTACCTTCACATCCTCATAATAACCAAAAAAAATCAAATGTTGAATATTATTCTCCATTGACTTACACTAACCATCTAGAATGAATGATCAAGCCTCACTGCCAAATACTTTGAAGAAGCAAACATCAAGCTTTACATGGACCAAGCATCCTCAAGAGTCATATTTTAGACCACTTTGTGAGGTAATTAGTTATGAATGTAGTTGGCATAATTGAGTGCTTCAACCCAACAAGTTGGAGTCATAGACCTAGACTAAATCATACATTTGGTCATCTCATAAATTATTGTTCTTCCTCTCAGCCACACCATTCTATTGAGGAGTGTAAGGAAGTGTGTGTTGATGTTGAATACTATGTTGACAACAAAAATATTAAAAATGTTTAGTTCACATACTCTCCCCCATTATCTATGAGTATCTATCAAAGAGAAAGACCTAATTGCTTCTCCAAAAATAATTTGAAGGTCCTAAAAGTGGCAAGAACCTCATTTTTCTACTTAAGAAAGTACACCATGTGTGTCATGAGAAGTTATCAATAAAGGAGCACATACTTGGCCCCTGAAAAATGGAGTTGAAAATAACATGAGATCACTATGGACCAACTCAAGGGGTAACTTAGTATGAGTGACCTTA
The DNA here is from genome assembly GCA_007258455.2 of Sequoia sempervirens. Lineage (NCBI taxonomy): Eukaryota > Viridiplantae > Streptophyta > Pinopsida > Cupressales > Cupressaceae > Sequoia > Sequoia sempervirens. The sequence goes on from VDFB02330195.1 coordinate 5,070, forward strand.
CCCTTAGGAAAGGGCTCTTGATGATTTTTTTTAAGAACACAATCTTCACAAATTCCCTCTATGCATGAAATTGTTGTAATACCAACTACCAAGTCTTGTGTCCTCAACTGTTGAAGATGGCTATAGTTCAAGTGACCAAATCATTCGTGCCAAAGCTTTCTTAATGTATCAACATGTCTTATAAATCACAAACCTAATAAGAATCAAATCCATCAAACCTATACAAATCAACCTCATGATCAATTATCCCTAAAGTAACAATTTACTTAGGATCCTATAGCTTTCAAATAAAACATCATGATGAGTACATTCAATCATCTTCCCATCCCTAGAATGACATATCCGATATATGGAGAGGAGGTTTACAAAAATATTAGGAATAAGAACATTTTAGATGCAACCATCTCACAATAAATAGCGCATGTCCCTAGAACTAAAATCTAAAATGAGTTACTCATTGCAATCTAAGAAGTACAACTATCAAATAGACTCAAATAGAGCATATGAATTGTTCATGTGATGTGAAACAACTAAATCAAGTATCCAACCATATGTAGATGAATATAAACCTCATGCCAAAAGAGCTTGCACTTTACTTATGGAAGAGAACTTGGGAAAAAATATCATGCCACTACATGGCCTCCTCCGTCTCTAACCTCTTAAAACAATGAACTCGTCATTATCAAGCACGTCACAAAAAGTGCAAGTATCACCTATCTTTGTCTTCGTCTTGGAGGAAGACTCACCAAACATGGAAGAAGTGGGAGGCGTGGACTTGGGGATTTTATTCTACTTCAATTTGGAGGGAGACTTGCCACCTAAAGAAAGATTATGTCTTATATTCTTATTATTCTAATATTGAGCCATCAAAGCTCGGCTCTTAGAACAAGAAAGTGTCTCTATCTGAATTAACTTGGCATGCTCCCTAGTAAGGCACTCACAAAACAACTCAAGGTTAGGCATCTTTAATTATTTCCTCAAGGCGTCCATGGTAGAATAAGAAGTAGATGAAAACAACTGAAACTAACTTATATTTTGATGAAATTAGGAAGACACATCCCTTATTAATTTTATCATGTCCACATCCCTATTTTAACAAAATCAATTTGAACTTTACAAAAAAATCCTAAATGGCATGAAAATCATCTAGAAAAAGTGATGTCAAATTTGTTTCAAGTTAAAAAAAAATCAAAATTCATTAATTGTAGCATACAATCCATCAAGTTTGTCCCAATCTTGCTTGGGTGTTATATAATCCATAATATGAAACAACAAATTATCCGATACATGCAGCCCCATGAGCCCCATAACTTCATCTTATTTGTTTTTATAAGCAAAATTTTCAAATTTCTTACTAAATTCATGTGATTTTTTATTTAACATTTGTCATTGTCCCTTAGATTATAGTATATTTCTTATTTTTAATTTTCATATGTGATAATTGTGTGGAGTGAGAAGCTCAATAGTCAAGTTTCAGCATGACTAGCAGAAAGTTACCAAGAGTGCAAAGACAAAAAGGCACTTGCATTATGCTTTACACCCCCCACCAAAATAATATATAGTATGTAATTGCGACCCCCCAACAAATTACAATGATCATTTTTTGTAATTTTAAAATCAACTATTTATTACACGGTGATTTTTATAATTTTTAGAAAAAAGTGCTTACCAAAAAGAAAATTAGAAAGTACAATCAAATTTTGTGTAATTTTTTGAGCAATTTCAAAAAAAAGTTGTCAAATTCAACTTCATATGCAAAAATATTGCCTCACAAAAAACAAATGCAACTATTCCCTCAAATTAAAAAATTAGGCATTTTTTTTACAAGTGGCTAATAGTATTATTATTTAATATGTGAGACATGGGATAATAATTTAATATTGCAAAAATATTTAAAAAGTGAAAACTTAATACCCAATATTAAATAAAAGGTTAGTAGTTTTGTGTTCACATGGTTTTGTGGCACATGGTTTTATCTTACCACTTGGTTGTATTTATGTGAGCTTGAATCTATAAAAGCAAGCACATGTTTAGTGGTTAAAGTTGGTTGGGTGAGTGGTTTGTCATAACTAAGTCTTTCTGAGGAGTGCATATGTGAAGCATGGCATGGGATGTGTGGATTCATGCTTAGAAACATGAGGATGCATTGGAGAGGTTTGATACTTCAAAGGTATTCATTGTAACTCTTGTATGCTTTATTGTTGAATAGTAGATGGAGTGTGGATATTTTTGGAGGTTGGGTTTCTCCCTCTTGAGAGTTTTCCCATGATATATCTTGTTTTATCTTGTGGTTTGTCTATTTGATCTATGCATTGTAGTTACTTGCATGCATGTTTATTGACTCTCATGGGTTTATGTAAGAAATGGATTAAGATCATGGGTTATTATGCATTATTTCCTAACAAGTGGTATCAAAGTTATAATGGTTGATGGGAGGTGTGAGCTTCCATGTTTTTTGGTTATAACCCTTGTTTGAGTAGATTTGTGCAAAGTTGAAGCCATGGCCATGTATGTTAGATCTTAAGCATTAAAAGATATGGAACACATGTTGCAAGTGTTTGTAGATTTGGGTTTTTGAGTTGTCAAAATTTGTTGGGTTTATTGCAGATCTGAAGCTTGAAAAATATGGGTTAAAAGGGTTTCTTGGATTGAGCTTTTATATGAGGGTTTTGTGGAGGAAATTCCATGGATGACCTCTTGAGACAAAACAAACCTCACCATTGGATCCAAGATGGCCGAAAGATCAAAAATGACAAAACTCGACCTATTTTGGAAAAGTTGAGAAAAAAAACAAAAAAAAATTAACCCCATGACCCTCAATTGTACGACCGTACACTCGCTGAGGTTGCAGAAAATAAATATTAAAATGAAATAATCCCATTGACTTGTTAAAATACAAATTTGCAGCAAATAATTTTTAATTTAAAAAAATCATGCGACATAAAAATAAGGTTATTGAAAATCGTTTGAAATTTTAAAAAAATGAAAAAAAAAAGGGTAGTACAAGGTTTGCAAGCCCCATACCCCGTTGTTTGTCAGTCCCCTGACCAACCGTAACTCTTTAAGTCGTTAGTCAGTCCTTTTCTTAAAAGTGGTTTTGAATGATTTGGCCAAAGTTTTCTATGAGAATCTTTAATATTAAAAAAACTTTTCAATGAAATCATTTTAAACTGCCCACCCCCTCACTTTATTGATGGTTTAAATTTAAAATATTAAAAAAATCCACCACATTAAAAAACCCTAATGTTTTTAATATTTGCAAAATTATATTGAATTTTATTTTGGAGTGGGGTCCACAAAAAAGTTGTTTATATAGTGAAATTGGACGGTTTTTTCAAACTAGCATAACTTTCACCCAAGATGTCGATTTTTTGACTTCTTATACTCATCAAAAAGGTGATTTTGAGCACTATGCAGTGGTACAAGTTTGGATTCCTAATTCTATATTTTTGATCAAATTTTTAACCCAAAATCCAAATGTTCTCTTGTACACTATTTCGAGCATAACTTTTGTATACGAAATCATATTTTTTATTTTAAATAGGCGTTGGAGAGCATGTATAGCATACTACACAATGTATTAGGTTGTTTATCATTTTGTGGTGCAGGATGAGTTTGGTACTTGTTTGATCACTTGTAGGGGCCTAAAATTCAAGGTGTGAATGTATGTGCATCTGAATGATTCAAGAGACAAAAGCTTGAGGGAGTACATATTTTTATATGATATTTATAATAGTACAGACGATTATCAATTTTGTGCTTCTTGATATAGGTTTGCAAGTGTTTTCTAGAGTTGGACTTTGATGGTGATAGGTTCATAGGTTGTATTTGGTTTTGAGGACATGGTTTGACACGAGTGGAGACTTGGAGTCTCATATGGGTGATAGTTGAGTGGTATAGTGATGGCTATGGTTATGGTGTCATGGATGTGCAGGTACATTTATACATTGGCACAACATGTTCATGCATGTGGTTGTTTGGTGGTGATCTTGTTTGGTGTTAGGAGGTTGTTCTTATCTCCTTGATGCTTATTTGGTTTCTTGACTATGGTTACTCATTTGTGGATATGTTTGGAAAATCAAATATGTGGTTGATTTGGTGTTGGAGTCTTGATGTCTACAAGATTATCTTCTTTGATATCTCAGTTTGCAGGTTACTAATGTGATGATGAGTTTGTATGCTTCATTATTTGAGATCTATGATTTATGCAGGTTTGTGGATTAGCTACCCATTTGCTTGCAGTGGGATGACTCGGTGTGGACTATCTATATCCACGAGATTGATTCAGTGTCGATGTAGATTTTATTAGTTGACCTTGTCTATGGTCATTTGTGCATTGGTATGTTGATTTAGGATGAGAGGATGGATGATTAAAGTACTTGATTAATCAATTGATGGGACTTGTAGCATGTGGTTTGATTACGATGTCATGATAGCTTGGTACATTCGTTGGTTATACACTTTCAATGGGAGCTTTTGACAATGATGACTTGATGGTGTAGGATTGGTTCCTGATGGTTTTATGGCAGTTGTATCTTCTTTTCTTGGAGATCTTGGTTCTACTTGGTATGATTGACATTTTAGTTGCGTGTGGACCTGGATGATCTTCATGGAGGAGATGGTTGTCACAATGCCATGTGTATCTTGGTATCATGGATCGGTGAGATTTGTTGGAAGTGATGTGGATTCATCATTGGAGATGGTTATCTTCATGTAATTGGAGATGCAGTTTCTTGGTTTAGAGTGTGTTTTGTTATTATGTCATAATATACTCTTGATTCTATATTAAAGTTTGGCACGATACATGTTCTCTTGAGATCAGGATGTTTATGCATTGGTGCATGTGATCTCCTAGGAGGAGATGGTTAGATCATGATGTCATGATAGGTTCCTAATTTTTTGGTTGGAGCTTTGACATTGATCTTGGTTGTTCTCTTGGTATTGAGTGCATTGATCATTTGTTTGATTACTTCATGATGGTGCTATGTTTCATTTGGAGTTTGGAATGTATTGATTAGTTATAGGTGCTCATGGATACTTGGAGACATGGGTGAGATTGGAATTATCTTGTGATTAGAGACATGTGCTTGAGATGGTTACTCTTTGGAGGTTTTAGCAAGAAGACTGGGGAGTTTTCACCTAGATATGGACATGAGTTCATGATGGACCAATAGAGGATATTGTTCTTGGAGTGATTCGTAATGATTTGGTTATCCTGGAGGAGCATTCTCATTCCCCACTCTTGGTCTACTCAACAATTTATCATTTGAGAGGTATTTTCCCATTACTTCTTTCAGATGTGTTTATGTTTCGTGCTTTGATTTCTCATGGGAATGAGTTGATTCATGGTGATTGATTTTGGGGACTCGTTTGAAGATTGTTTGGCATGAGTTTATGATGCTTTATCTTTCATGGATATGGATCTTGAGCTATGGGATAGTTAGTTTTGGAGGATTCATTTGAGAGATGTTTGGCATGGTTATCTCCTTGTGCATTTGAGTTCATGTTATCATTCATTGATGAGGAGTTTGGGAGATGGTTATTGGGTTGATTTCCTTGGTTTGGGAATGGTTACTTTGAGTTTGATTTCCTTGATTAGTGAGGCTTACATCCATGTTGGCATTGTTACATGATTTATATGTTGTTTGATCTAAGAGATTGAACATTGTTATGGGTGTTGTTGAGGCTTCTCATTTGGGGTTGTTAGGAGACCATACTTGACACAGTGTTGCACTTTTTGAGTTGTTGATAGGACATGTTATGGTTTACAACTTTTCTCTCTTCATCGTTTTTTCCTGAAGGTTCATGTTCATATGATTTGGGAGGATGGTGGCAACATGTTGTGAGAGAGTATGCAGCTATTTGGATTGCATATGGTTTTATCTTACCACTTGGTTGTATTTATGTGAGCTTGAATCTTTAAAAGCAACCACATGTTTAGTGGTTAAGGTTGGATGGATGAGTGGGTTGTCATTATTGAGTCTTTATGAGGAGTGCATATGTGAAGCATGGTATGGGATGTGTGGATTCATGTTTGGGACACATGAGGATGCATTGGAGAGGCTCGATGCTTCAGAGGTATTCATTGTAACTCGTGTATGCTTTATTGTTGAATAATAGATGGAGTATGGATGTCTTTGGAGGCTGGATTTTTCCTTCTTGAGGGTTTTCTCAAAGTATATCTTGTGTTATCTTGTGGCTTGTCTATTTGGTCTATTCATTATGGTCACTTGCATGCATGTTTATCTCTCATGGAGTTATGTAGGAAATGTATTAAGATCATGGGTTATTATGCATTATTTCCTAACATCCTAACATATTTAGCCCTTGTAGAATCAACTATGAGGCTAGATTTGGACTAAAATACACTTTAAAAAATGATGGCATTTTTTTTCTAAAATGAAGAAAGAGCTTGCAAGTCTAGTACCATGTTGAAGTCACCACAAAGACTTATAGGAGTATTAATATTTTGCAACACCTCATAATCTTCCATGCACAAGAGAGAAGCAACAAAGAACACTATATTACCATTAAGGATAGAAGATGCAATATACAAGATGTACAAGAAAAGTCTTACTTATAAAGGCAAGGTGAGAGCTAAGACAACATAGGATTATGACAAGTTAAATGACTTGAGACACAAGGAGATAAGTATCGTAGTTGTACTCTAAAAGTGCCCTAAGTAAATCTAACAACCTAGGTGTTAATAGGTCCTAGAAGAGAACAAATTAGGGAAATAACCTTGCTCACACCAATAAGTTGAGTTATAACATATTCATTCCATTTTATTTCCACTCCTAACTAATCTTTATGCTCATGGTCACTTGTAGGGTTCAATTGTCTAACATAGTATTGTTTTTTTCATGAGTTGCTTTGTCCACATGATTGCCTTGATTTGGCTTACATATTGAACTCTTACATGCTAACATCTCATTTAATCATCCACTTTCCATTTGTTTCATCCTTGTGCTCTTTTTTCTATTTACTTTTTTCTTTACTACTATTATTGGCCAATAGTGCAACTCCATGTTTTTTACTCTCTTTAAGTAACTTAACATCTAGATCAAAGTTGATGCCTCCAATGGAAAAGTGTCAACCTTAGCTAAAACAATCTCATAAGAATTTGAAGTTTTCATTTTTAAATGGATTGTAATCAAGTAACATCTCTATTGTCATCATTTCAATATTGATGTGTTTCAACCCCAAACTTCACACCCATATAGCACCATACTTAGATAAGAAACCCAAATAGAGTCTTCTTAGCTTTCCAATCCCATAATTCAACCTTGTTGCATATGTTTTGTAATAAGTATAAAACTTTTCACCCCCCTTGTATCCCTTTTTGTTGTACAAATCTCTTAGCAAAGTTTTTTGTGAAAATCAAGGTTAAGATATATTCCTTTACCACTTGCAAAGGAATTCCTTCAAATACAAAGTTTATATGTTTCCTTTTTATTTCCAAGGTAAAGATATTGACCTTGCTTTGTCGATATTGACTTGCATCCCTTCCTCCTAACAAAACAATTCCAAAGCTCTTACATTCTCTCAAATTATGTCTTACTTTTTGCCATAAAAATAGTCATTTGTACATAGAAATAGCTTTATTACATAATTCACCAAGTGAACACCTTCAACACCAAACTTGTCTATCCACTCCTCTAACTTTTCTATGTATAGCACAAACAAAGCAAGGGTTACCATTCATCCTTGCTTAACCCTAATGTCACTCCCAAAACATAATGATAATCCTTTCCATGTTCTAATTTTGGCCCCAACTTGATCTTAATGCCTGAGTTGTTGCCCTATACAAGTTTGAAATTCCTCCCTCTTGCATTCTACTCCAAAGTTTGCTTCTAGGCATAATGTTAAGTGTCTTCTTGAAATCAATAAAATAACAAAAAACTTGTCCTTGTTTTATCCCATACCTTCTCAATCAAGTTTCTTAGAGTGTAGTGATCAATCGTGGAATGTTTGGACCTAAAACCTAATTGTGTTTTTACCCTCTTTTCTTTATTTTCTACCCAATTGTTAATTCTATGCTCTAAATCATTATAATATGGTAATTTGATGGATTGTTGATATCTCAACTTTTGAAGAGAGGAATGATAAAACTAGTTGTCCAATTTGCCAAAAAAACATTATGAATGACCCCCATCGAATATCATTTTGATGTATGTTGTGAGGGCTTACAAGCCCCAATGGAAGTATTGCATTTGTAACCCATCTATGTCACGCTTTACCCATTGCTATCTTTTTAATCCCTTCCTTGATATTTTGTACTAATTACAAAGGGGATGTCCTTACCTTGTGCTCTCTTGTATACAATTTTGTAAATTCCAACCATTGGTAGTCTATAATATTATCTTTACAATTGTACTATTTTGCTACAATTCACTCCAAAAATCTATAGGATTATGCTTTCCAAAAGAAACCAATTATTTCCTCCTTCGTACGTACTCTTCCATTTTAGACCTCACTAGCTTTTCATAAACCTTTTTACTTTACTCTTCCAATCCCAAGATTTTCAACATTCTATTTGCTGCATTGCAATCTTCATCATAGAACAGGTTTAACCAAAAAAAATTAGGTCTAAATATTTTGCATAGAATGAATGCTTGTAAAATATTGTTATCTAATTATCACTACCTACTATTATTCTTCTGTTTATATCAAACATGCAAGTATCTTTTTTTGTCCTGCAATTGTTTTTCAATGTCAACTAATTATCACTACCTATTATTATCTTTTCTTGTCCTGCAATTGTTTTTCAAGTGTCAACCATCTTATCAAATAACCACATAAGCACTATTAACCCTCATTGTCCCATGCAGCTGCTTGTTGCTTATTTTTGGAGGAACAAGTGGCCTTACGGAAAACTGCTTGTTGCTTTATTTTTGAGGAACAAGTGGCCTTACGAAAATGAAAAAAAAAAAACATAATGTATAACAGAATATCTATTAAAAAAAAAGAGAATGTATAATAGAATATCTCTTAAAATAGTGGAGGAGCTACACTTTAAGAATTAAAATATTAGTTGTCGATGAAAAGGGAGGGATAAATTATACAAACCATTGCTTGACTAATATTTGCTTAATTATTTGAAGAAAGAAGTGGTCTTATGGAAAAAAATAAAAAAAATAAAGCACAATGTATAATATAAAATCATCTCTTATTTTTTAAGACATTTCCTTGCAAATTTATCTCTTTTTATGTGACAAAAAAAAATTAAAAAAATAAAAAAACGAATAAAAAAAATAACCACATATTTAGGCTACATTAAAACAAAAAGATTTACAAATAAGCAGAAAAGCATAAAAATTATGGGACCCCTAACCCCAGAAAAAACTCTTCAACAATCTGAACTAAAAAAAATTAGCTAAGCGGTGGCAGGGGACCCGCTGTTATAATGCAAGATTTGACATTTATGGAAGTAAACCAATTATTGGAAGCGGAAAGTCTATGATAAGGTATTCCCTCATTTACAGTCAATTGTTTTTGCTTCGTTTGCAAGGTGTGTTCTGTTTGCCACCATTGACTGCTTGTGACCATGGTAGTGTTTTCACGATAATTTATCTTTCGATGAAAATGGACACCTCTACTTTAGGTGAAGTTCATTTTCATTTCTTCTGATATGGGCTCCAATGTCTTGTCATTTAAGTCCTACTGCAACCCATGGTGCCGGAATGAATCTTTCTGCCTATCAATGGAAGAACCGGCCAGTAACAAATGTAACTTTTCAATCCTGGCTAAGAAAATAATACTTTTGAATTCAGAATGGTTATAAATTTTGATGACAAGATAAGTCATCAAAAATAAGCTCTTGCGAGCAAATTTAATAAAGATCTCACAGGGTGAAAAGTACATCAATTGATTCTGGTGGACAGACACCTTGTGGCGGTGAACTACATTCATTATTTACATCCAATTTTTTTTCAAATTTTGATTCATTAACTTTTACAGTACGAAATGCCCATTGAATACCAAATATACAAGGGACATTCAAATATAGGTTTGCATCTATTTAAAGAATACAATATAAAACTATTTACAAAATATCATCATATATTACAGTTTTGGCGTTGAAACCAGCTTAAGAATATTTCCATTGGATCTACCAACTTTCTGGAAGAATTAGATTTAAAATTATTCTGATTTATCCTCAATCTCCTTAAGGGTATCGGCTTCTCCCGTCAAGACTTTCGCATAAGCTAGTTGTGTAAAAAGGAGAGACATGATGAACCCATACGAAATGAGTTTTGGGGCACGCATGTATGATCCTGACAAAAGAGCTGCAGGGGAAAAAATGCCTGTTAAGTCTTGCCATTGACCAAATGGAATAATCCAGAATCATATTCCCAAAGAATTTAACAGATTCTCAAAAAGTTTATTTTGGGTTTTTACCTGAACCTGAACTCCACATAAAAGAAAGAAATACCAAGGAAATTCCCCCGTACAATATCTGCTTGTAACTTCTAGTAAAGTCTCCTGAGGTGATTGAGGATGGCATTGATGCACCCTGATACATACAAACTAATTCAGAACGCTCGATATAGAAGACGACTAGTACCATTACCAAAAAGTATCCTAAATATCCAATTTCCCGTCGGACATAAACCATGTCTTTCCCCAATACTGCATAATATGTACCAATGTCTATGTACCGTAACAAAAACCGATTAATAATTTTTTAACATACAATAATGAAGTACCATGTCTCTTAGGAATGTATTAAGTTTAAGCACTTTTGACATATGTACTGCTGTTGATAAACGATAGGTCTAGAATTATATTGATTTGCTGCCCAAAGATTACAAACCCAGAAGCAACACATATAAAAGAGAGAACTTTGTGAAAAATAGGATGATATAAATCTGAAACAATAAACGTGTCTCACACACCGGCAAACTTAGACCATATTTCCAAGTACTGCAAACATCTGGTGAAACACATAACTAGAATAAATTCACTAAATTTAAGTGGTAATTGTTGGTTAGCAATGTCTGCTGGCTATTATAGATCGTTTCTCAACTCTCCTACTAGATGGTTTAATGTTATCCAGAAAATGTTCTGGCAAGCAGATGGTAGAAAATAATCTACTTTGTACTGGAGTTATTGCAGACTTTTCGCATTGAAAATTTCCTGTCTATGTGAATGGTTAATATTTAGAGTTTCAAAACTTGTCAAATACTTGCAAGTCAAAACTTCAAGCAAGAAACTTGCCAACGCATTCACAGAATTCTTTTGGCCAGCCTGCCACGCAGACTCGCCAACACACCTGCAATGTGTCTGAATCAGAAACATGCTTAAAATGTGGAAAAAAACATGTTTTTTTGGCTTTCTGTAAGTAATTTAACTTTCCACCATTCCTCACACTGCATTTGCAATATTGTTTATTGTCAACTTTGAGCAATCAAACATGTTTGAAAGCGATGCAAGGAGTCAAATTCTATTCACCTTTTGAGTCCCAAATCAGGCTTTTTTTATCCATACATTTCCAAAATGTTATTTCATTCCTAAATGCTACATTATGTGTTTAAGCATATTTACAAACTATTCAGTTCAGTTTTCATCTTTTAATGCTAATTTTGCTTTATTTTTAAAACAAAATATTCTTTTTTAGCTAGGATTTATCAATTTATCGTATGAAAAAACTATTGTTTTGCTACAATTTGTAACACTATTCATTTAAAGTTTAAAATTCAAACCATTCAATCCAATTTTCAAGTCATTTAACGCTGATTTTTTATTTATTTTTTATATAAATATTTTGCTTTTTTACTAGTATAGAGTTTATGGATTTATGGTATGAAAAAATGTTTTGTTTCAATTTAATGTTCGAAAGGCATTTGCAATGTTGTTTAGTCAACTTTGAGCAATCAAACAAGTTTCAAAGCGATGCAAGGAGTCAAAATCTATTCACTATTTGAGTCCCAGATCAGTTTTTTTTTTTCAATGCATTTCCAGGATATTATTCCATTCCTAAATGTTACATTATGTGTTTAAGCATGTTCACAAATTCAGTTCAGTTTTCATATCATTTAATGCTAATTTTGTTTTATTTTTAAAACCAAAATGTTGTTTTTTTAACTAGGATTTATCAATTTTTGGTATGAAAAACTGTTGTTTTGCTATAATTTGTAGCACTATTCATTTAATATTCAAAGTGCAAACCATTCAATTCAATTTTCATGTCATTTAAAGCTGATTTTATTATTTTTTTTATATAGAATTTTTTTTTTTACTAATATGTGGTTTATGCATTTATGGTATGAAGAAACATTGTTTTGTTTCAAATTATTGTTTGAAATGCATTTGAATTAACACTGTTGTTGAGGATTTAAGCCACACCTCCTTAATTTCAAACACTATGTTTTTGCATTAAAAGCACTAGATTAAAATGTCTTTTTCTGATTTAATGAATCTCCAATTTGCACTTAGCATACAATCATATCAAGAAGTAGCAACCGAGCCTAGAGGAAAAGTTGTTGCTTAAAAGCATGGTGTACCAGGATCGTTCATGGAGACCAGTATTTGCAACTATTGCGGGTTGACAATCTGTGGAGGCATCAATTGCCTAAAGTACCACCTAGCATTTCAAACAGTGTACTAATGTTGAGGAGGTAAAACAAGTGATGAAAGTGGCCCTTGAATTGATGACCAAAAGAAATCAGAGAGGATGAGAACAAACACAATCATAGCAGCAGCCATGAATCTCAACATGGCACAAGAAACTTAAGTTGATATAACAGATTGTGGGCTCCATTTGTGATTCACAGATTTGCAACACATTGACTTCATCTAACTCGAGCATAAGTCAATGGAATTTTTAGTTCCCTAAACACCCCTGAATCATAGTCTTTGCTTGAAGGGGCATCATGGAACAAGGACAAGCACAAGAAAGTAGACATGGCTTGTGCTAATATCTGTTTTACAACCTTCCGTTGAACAAGGCAAAGAGGTTATATTGGGAGAATTCAGTCGCAGTGTTGTAGGTAAAGGATACAAGGTGCACACTCCATATGAAATAAGTGGATTGTTGCTCCAAAACGCAGTCACAAATACAAAAAAGACAATGGCGCAGTGGACAGATGGAAGGAACCATGCCCTCATCAATCTTCTAGCAGCTTCAAATGGAGAGATGGTTTCTTTAAGTCCATAAATGTTTCAAATAAGATAAATATGGAGAATGTGAGTCTAATGTTGGAGGAGATTGTGTTCAGGGTGAGCATTGAAAATGTGGTGCAAGTTGTAACTGACAATACAACATATGTGGTGGCTAAAATATCCCCACGTAATTTTGAGCACAAAATTTTTCAATTTTGTTATTGCAGATGTCCGGGCATTCCATCAAAAAACTACCATTATACTGCTCTGAGTTTAGTTTTCTTTTAATTGCAGGTTTATGTTCTAAGAAGCAGAGGGTTTGGAAATAAAAAGAGCTTTTATGCAAAATGTGACAGAGATACAAATAATCTATTTAAATACTTGCTACTTCTGAAGCTAAATTCCTCGTAACTTCAATATATTTCAGAATAGAGAATATTAAAGTCTGACCTCATACAATTGATGTGTGCAGCTTGAACCAGTCCTCAAGATTCGATTTGCAAGATAGTTTTTATGCTTAGCATTGTCAAGCGCTAGCATAAACAATATGAGATGTCTCTTAATTTATTATATCTGTTGCATATACAAATATAACACCTCCGATACTTAAGGATGTGGCTCCTTCAATACTCACGACCCCTCAGAAATCACAATGCAATGAAATACAATAGCTGGAAGGTACTGGGGCCCACGTTACTCCCTTGGATGGACTATGGTGTCTTCATCTCCACGTGAGCAGCTGATATACATATCTGCCGTTCCCTCTTTAATCACGGCTCCTCAAAGGTGGCGACATAAAGGCCAAAGCTCTCATTATTGCGGCTGACAAAGTTAAAGTAACCAGAATACACACACCATTCCTTTGGAGTCTTCAAATATTACATGACACCTCAGAATATAAATCAATCCCTCTTTGGAAATAAAGTTAGAGGATCTGTGACAGACAATATTTTGCCACTCCCTTAAAGTGAATAACGTCCCATCTTAAATATGCAGATTGGAAGGCTGTGACATGAAATAAACCCTAGGCGTATATAGATATAGCTCTTCACAAGAAATACATCTGATATATTCCACCGAAAATATACAACCTTGCAACATAATATAAATCACCTGGAAATACCTCTATAAAGAGCCCACTCTCTGACACTAAAATTTGTCTCCAAAGGAGACTTCACAAATTTCCACACATTTGTTGCTTGCAATCACGAAACCTGAGTGATTTTGTCTGTGTCCAGCTAGGGCAGATAGTCTCACTACTAAAACTGGCTACCCGTAGGGTTTTCGTCCTAGGGTTACAAACTTCGAAAAGCTCTTCAAATTCACCAAGTAGAATAATAGTCAAGCATAATGCAAATGAATTTCACTTTCCCCTTTTGTAAGCCATTCCACCCTAACTTTCAAATTCCCACTTTTAGATAATTAATTAATCACGAGAATAATAATAAAGTGACCCTTTTTGGGGCTGGGGGCCTAGCTCAATTGGCTAAAGCATCCTGTTGCAAGCAAGAGGGCACGAGGTCTAGTCTCCCCCCAAACCCCATGGTACCAGAGGGCATGTTGCGCCAGCGCCAGCGCCACCGATCACGTCAAAAAAGTTTACCAGGTGCACTACAGTTATAGGGGGACAAATACCCGACCGATTCCTGCAATCTAAAAATAAATAAATAAATAAAGTAACCCTTTTAATATCTCATAAATAATCACCAAGTCACTTTAGTTACTTTATTAACTTGATTAAATAACATTATCCTTATGATATATTGGAACAAATAATATTAATTAATTAAATTAAAATATTCCCTTTTACTTCGTAATTAGCCCACGGGAATAATTAGGCTAATTAACCTCATCCTAGCGCACACCTCGGAAGGGGGCATTACAGTGGCAAGGAGACAGTTTCAAGAGAGGCACCCACTTTTTTCAACCTTTTGCATTGCCCGTCGTCTTGACTTTCTCTTGGAAGACAAGGCAAAATTGATTGGGTGTGACCTATTGGAAAAATGTTGTCATTGATGTCAAAGGGCTTGTCAATGGTAAGGAGCTAATTATTTGTGCAAAACAATAATTTATTGTAAACATAGACCAAACCATGTCTAGCGCCCCTTTGGAGAAGGATTTGTAAAACAAAAAAATATATGCAATATTAAATAGGGACGACCCTCCTCATGGTGCCACCCCAAGTTGGGGATAATAAATTAAAAAATAATAATAAATATTATTTTTGGGGCTCCCAAAGAGGGATGTGAAATATTCCGAACCAATTTTTTCAATTTTTGGATTACAATAA
>VDFB02330196.1:0-23042 GCA_007258455.2 Sequoia sempervirens
AGTCTTGGAGCAACATTAGAGTGTTTTTGTAGGTCTTCAAGCTCAGTTTCATTCCAAGATCTAGCATTGTGAAGGGTTGATCATGGTTGTCTATGGCGAATCATGATGGATTCTAGGTTGGGGAGATGCAACTAGCCATCAAGCCAAGCCTATTGACTTGTTTCCTAAGTGATTCCATCCTCCGTTATCATTCTACATTCAACCTAAGGAATGTACATACATTATTAGGGCTCATTTGGGTGATTAGGGGGTGATTAGAGATCTCAAAGTGAGTCATTCATCTTCATGTGTCATTCATGCATCTCATTCTTGCACATTAGAATAGGGTTGCATTGCATTTCAGATTTCCTAATCTTAGACACACTTAAGGTTAGGGCTTACATTCCTATTTACACATATATTTCATTGTTTATATCAAGGTTTAATTACCAAACTAGGGGTTTGACCAAGGCAAACCCCACATAAGCAAATCAAGTCTATATTCTATTTTGCAAGTCTTTTCGCAGATTCAAATTTAGAAATCAATTTGGGAGAAAAAAGGTGTTGAAGTGTAGATCTAAACTTTGAATTCTTGAAAAAGCGAAATGGGATTGATACGTCAGAAGTGGCATATGAGTCCCACTATAGGTGTTTTTCCAATTTTTTGCAAATTCAAATACCATTTTTCTAGAAACCTATTCTTGCACAAAAACCCAAATCTAGGATTGATACGCCCAGACTAGCGTATGAGTCCCAATAGGCCAAAATTTCAAAAAAAATAGCAATTTAGAGCTCATTCTAGCCTCCTTCAGGTTCCCAGGTACATACCTCTGAGATCTCAATTCTCTATTTTGTTTTACATGCATTTATAGGTCATTTAGTTAAAGAGTATATCATATTAGGGTTAAACATTTCATCTTGTATTGTATTTGTATTTCCAAGCTCTAGCTTGGTGGTGATCCCCTAATTAGTTTACAATCAACCCTTAGGACAACCCTATTGCAAGATCTCTTTCTCTTTTGCATTGAGATCTCTAGGGTTTTCCTTCAATGAAATAATTGGAAAGTGGGTTTTTCTCTATGTTATAAACCATACGAAAGCATATCCCCCATTTTTAGTTGTTTCACTAGGTGTGTACATTCTTTAGGTGAAAGTCGTTGTGAAGGAGTTTGATGGATTTTAGGGTGTTTATGGAATATTCCAAGTTATGTTCAGGTGACATTTGTTGTCTACGAAGTGTTATTGGATCAAAGGAAGTGTGTACTCAAAATTTTAATGGTGTTTACATGGGTAACAATCGACCTTGGTGTTTACACTAATTGTGGTGGATGATTATTGTTTATAGAAGTGTGTTGAAGCGTGGTGTTATAGTTTTGGGTCCCAAATAAGGAATGATGTGGTCCACTTTCACTTCTATCCGCCACGAAAGTGTTTTGGCACCAACCTAATTTGAATTTGCATGGTTGAGGTGCATAGTTGACCTTGGAGAATGTTTTCAAGGTTGAAAATGGTATAAATAAGAGTTGAGTTGTTGAGGGTTGATGAGATAGACAAGAGAGATGCGAATGATGTGAACTGCAGAGTGTTAGAGTGTGAATTTGAGAAGTGTAGTGAGAGCTTTCATGTGTTAGACTACTAGATGCATTAAGCATAAGGTGTCTACAATTCTTCAGTCAAGATGTGAAGGTGTTGGTGATATTCTGGTGGATTTTCTTGTTGCATTGAGATGGATTTCTCTGTGTAACATTCTTCTCTAACTTCTTTTCTATTTTGGCAATGATCCTTTCTTCTTTGGGCAGTGAGCCCTATTACATTCGGTATTTGATATTACTTTATATTGTGAGATAATCCTCACCATGGTTTTTCCCATCTTGGGTTTGCCACGTAAATTTGGTGTTCTCTTGTGCATGGTGTTGATTTGTTTCAGTTTCTATTATTTTCCTTTCATGTTAAATCATCATAACAGATTAAGGGCTAATTAAGTTAATGTGGATTTGAATATATGTATGAGGGTTTTGAAGGTTTAAGGTACAACTGATTCACCCCCCCTCCCCCCCACTCTCAATTGTCTTGTGCATTCAACAAGGTGTGCCTAATTGTTTGATGTTAGCAATCCTTTGAATTCTTAATTTGCAAATTTTGTAGTCTACCTTTGCCTTAAATTTTTTAATTCTTAAGTATAAAAAAGAAGCCAAATTAAAATTGTAAAGTCTTTACAATAGAAAGGAGGTGAGTTATTGAATAAATCAATATTTTTTGACCAAAAACCCTAATTTTACATTGGTGATTCAATTCTTATGTGTTCAAATTTTCCATATTAGTTGAATATTTGTTGTGGATTTTTTGTCTTTTATTTTATGGTTCCAATTAAAAATCCATGCAAGAAGACTTCAACGTTAGTGTGAGAGTTGCTAGCATTTTAACTTTCTCTTTCTAAGATAACTCAAACTAGAACAATATGTGAGGAAGTTCTCTTTTCAAATTTATAGGGGAAGCTCCTTGATCTAATTGATTCCTTAAATCTAAAACACATAAAATAGTCTACTAATTATGCACACTGTACATTTTATCTTTTAGGGTTTTTCATGTACAAAAAATGATTGAAAACAATTTATATCTATCTTTTGATCTTATAGGCAAGAACACAAGGCTGAAAATATTTATCTCACAATAGAGTTTTTGGTTATAATAGATATTGCTAATCTTTTACAAATATTTGTCTCATAGGAGCATCAACATGAGATCAATAGAAGCTCTTGCAAGAACAACCATGAGACTACTATTAGCTCCTTTTGAGAAATCACATTGGAAACCACCTATAGAAGACCAATAGTCACCACAATTTAGAAACCCACTTATTTCTAAATGACCTCCACATTAGAAGCCAATTATGGAAGACCAAGAGTCACAACTTAGAATCCCATATTAGATCCCCCTTTGGGATTTGAACTTAGGTCTCAACAATGAGAACTTGATGCTTTAACCAATTAAGTTGAACCCCTCTGACATAATAATATGAATTAAAAACAAAACATCATTCAATGGTTAAAGAAAAGACCAATTAATCAGTGTTTAAGAATATGATAGATTTGACATAAGAAGCATTCCGTAAATGATGCAAAACATGATGTTAGATTAAAATACAATAATCCTTAAAAGCATTCAAAACTTGATTATTTAAGAATAGTGGATATGTGTAAACCAAAGTTGAACATAAATATTTGTATTATTGATTTCTCAAATCACATAACAATAAAGTAACATCAAAATTGAATGAAAAATTATGGCATAAGTCTTAACGCAAAGCTCTCAATTTTTTCTATGTGCTCAAGGCATTAATTTACAAGCTCTCTAAGAGAAGCTTTAAATAGAAAATAAGAATAAAATAACCACAAAAATATTTATTTTTAAAGTAAAACTTACCCATATCTTCTAATCTAAGGAAATAAAGTCATTGCAAGACAACTTATGCTAAAATAAATAAAGTATTACAATTTTCCAAAAAACAAGCTCTCACTTTTTCTTATTAATAAGAAATTAAATCAAATATAAAATATTGAAAAGTAGCTATGGTTCAAGTTTTATTTCAATATTTGCATGAGAAGTTTTTTGAATGATGTGGGGACTTAGCAGATGACATAGTTACCTCTTCTTTCTTCAATTGAGCTCAATCTAGAAACTCTCTAATTTCCATGATTTGAAGCTTTCATGCTAATTCTTCTCTTTCTAGTTGTTGCTACACAAAGCTTCTATTGTTCATAAACAATATCTGACACTTAAGAAACTTCAATCTATATGTGGTAATCTTGATGATAATATTCATCAATTAATCCACACTATTGATATCAAAAGTTGATCCTCTCAATTGAGTTATGATTAGTTATTAAAAATTAATATTTATCACATCCAAATTATCTTTAGTAAATGTGAATGACAAAGGTATTCAACATGTTTTAGTTTCTCTATGTTTTCTTTAGCAATCTTTAGAGTAGGATTTTGTAACTTAGATGGTACTTGGAAATTAGCCTATCGATTTTAGAATTTTCTAACCCCCTAAACCAGTGATCACCTTCAATGTCATCAATTCTTCTACTCCCCAAGTTTCTATTGGCTCTAAAGTTGTTAGAATTATCCCACATAATGAAATATTAGTTCTAATAAAATGATCTAAATCAATGGGATTGTAAATGGTTACTTAGATCTCTTTCAACAAACTGAATAAATCATCTTGATTGTTCTTGTGTCATCTTCACAAATTCCCAATCCACTGCTGAATTATTCTTGGACATGAGATACCAATTTTTCAAGTTATCTTTAAGGTCTTAGTTGTGAAATCTCATCTATGGACTTAGTTGTGAAATCTTTCTCTACTTTCAATATTTGAAGCTAAGCTTTTTTGGGTTTTGGAATGAATGTAAGAAATTTCTTAAACAGGCCATCCATGCATGCACTTTTAGATTTTTTTCCTTAATTGGATGATTGGGATACTAGTATCATCAAGTCTTGAGCGTTTCTTTACTTTGTGAAACTAATAATATACATCTAGACTTTTTATAGTCAACTTAAACACGTCACACTTTTTTCTTGTCTGTGTTGCCAACTTGATCACCTTTTTAGAGCGACATTGACACTAGGAAAGAATGACATTTTTTTAATGTTCTGACTTGATACTATACTAGGAACAATTCGCAAGCTTGTTGCCAATTGTGTTGCCTTTTTAGAGTGGTGATTCTAGGTGAGAAACATGACATTCACTTAACAATTTAATTTCTTTACAATGGCACGTTTTGGTGAGATTTTTGCTAGCATAATTTCTATTTTGGACTAGCATTGCAATTAGGAAGGCATGACATAATTTATGTGTGAAAGTTTTATATTGGTGATCACACTTTTACCACTCCATTGCTAGTTGAGATGTGATTTTAGAGTGGTTATGCTACGTTCAAAGCACATGACAATTTTTTTATGTTAGATTTCTCATTTGATGATTGCAACTCGGGAACAATTCAACGACCGAAATCACCATTTCACATTGGCATTGCTAGTGTATAAGTGTGATGTCCTTTCGTCTTCAGGTTCTCATGTGCTAGTCATAGATTTACAACCTCTTAAGTCACCCTTTCACCTTGGCATTATCATTGATAAAGGGGATTTTTTTAAATTCATTCAAAATTTTGTTTTCCTTGTCACAATTTTTTTTGGTAAGACATCAACATATAAATTTCCATTTTCACCTAGTGTAAGGAAAAAAATTATATCCTATAATTTTGACACTAAACTTTATCCTTATTTTTGTGTCCATTCTTGTAGTATGTTTCAGGAACCATTATTGGTAGGATAGAGCCAAATTTACAACAAGCTACATCCACGACAAAGGAGATGTGACATACTTATCAAGCTACCAACACATCTAAAGTTCATAACATGTACAAGAGGCACAATTCTTTATAATACTTATATTTAGTTACAAGAAGGGACCAAATATGAAAAATGTATATAGAAGTAGATTAGAGACAAGAATATGTAATTTAATAGAATAATAATATATAGAATAGAAGTATAAGAAATAAGATTGATGTATGAATGAACTATCTATAAAGTTTGTATATGATGAATATAATATACCACATGATAATCTAATGGATATAATATGATGTGGTATGAGATATGATGTGTATGTGTATAGTCAATTTAATCGTTATTTCTTGTTGCACAACCTTTTATAGCTTACCACATAAGTTGTGCTCTTCCCCTTAGCACCCATATTAGGGTATAAACACTACACCCAACTTAGGCTTGGATCCTTGATTTACACCTAGTTCATGACAATATTTTGGTTTCATTACTGAGACCCTAGTAAAATTACAAAGGAAATTCAAATAAATAAATATATCATTTTTGGTGGTAAAAGAGCCAATAAGAAAGGATTACAAATTTAAACTAAGAATTTTTTTATGGTTTGCAACAAGATCCTCTACATTATAGCCTCATGAGAGGGGGTTGCACATAAGGGATGACAATCTAAAGGGGGATCCTAAAGGGATATTTGAGAAGATGTGACCAATAGAAGTAGGATGGGAATAAACCTAAGGGATGAATAAAAGGATTAATGCAATATCAAATCAAAAGTACCCATGGTAAAAGGAGATAATAAGAAACTAAGAGAGATTAAGAAAGATATTGAATTGTCAATATAATTGAACATGGAAGAAAAAATATTGAAACAAGTCTAGGAGAGGTAGTAAAGATATCACAAAATAATGGAGAAGGCTAGGGAAGTTGAAATGGAGCATACCAAGGGGATTGCTACCAGAGAATATAAGGATCTTGTGAATGAGGAAGAAGATTTAGAGCACGCTAGATGGGTTACCACTGATAATACTGAGAATAATGAAACCCCACCATTAGAAGAGATGAGAATAAATGAATGGATCAAGAGGGTTACAACTAAACATAAGAATTGAATACGAAACAATAAAATTAAGAAAAAAATAGGGATAGATAGTAATTGCATTGTCAAATAACAAAAATACATATGAGAAAATAAACAACCATTTAGATAAAGCAACTAAGATTTTATATGGGTTGGAAAAGTAGATTGAAGAATGTGTGGTATTTAAAGAGTCACTGGAAGGAGAGATTGGAAGTTGTCGTGCTCAACCAATGCATAGAAACATAAGGGTTGTGTTGTTTGAGTTCTCGACTCAAACACCTTGAATTTGGAACTTGATTTGTCAAACCTAAAAGTTAGAATCAATGATGAATTCAAGGGTTTGGTAATCCCTATTACAAAACTAAACCCCTTGAATTTAGCGTGGAATATTCAAACAATGTGGTGAGTAGAAGTATGGGATTACAAAAGGACAAAATAATTACAAATTTGGAATTACAAGAAAGTAAAGAATGTTGAAGGAAAATAATTTAAAAATATGTTCAAAGACCTTGCCATGAACACAATTTAAACAATTAATGGAGGATGAAAAAAATGATTAATTGATGGAGGAAAACAATTAATTGATGAGGTGTCCTGAACTAATGAAAATTATCTCCTAAATTGAGGCAATCACATGAAGAGGTGAAATCCCTTGACCCAAAGTCATATCTCTTGTCGATTAAGACAAGAAGAGTGTTTGCAGAAAGTATATATAATGATTGAAATTGAACAAGAGAAAGACAAAAACAAGAATTTGTAAATAATTGTATTAAAAAATTAGGAAGTGATTTCTTTAAAAATTGAATTGGCAAGAGATAAAGGAAGAAATAAGAAATTAGTAAGGAAAAGAAATTCCAATAAGAATCTATTAAAAGATAAGAAAAGCCTACCAAAACATAAGGAAAAACCTTCACCTAACATAAAAAAAACTAGAAAAACATACCACCAATATAGACAACATGACAACAAAATTGCCTATCTTTGGTAGAGACACCACAATATAGAGTAGGGACCTATAATATACAGAGAGAGCATGAAACAAATATTTGAAAGGGGTGATTTGAGACTAGAGGCACAATAAGGCACCCTAGTATGTAATATGGCAAGGTGGTGGTATGTCCATATACCACACATCCCAATTGGAAAGAATTCATAGTCCTGATAAAAATTAGGTACTTGCTTGAGGAAGGGGGTTGGAAAATCAACCCTCAATATTGCAATGAAATTAAACTTGAGACACATTTTAAAAATTACATTTGGGAGTAGACTAATAATGATAATCTCTACACTCAACTATTTTACCAAACTTTGTTTCCCATATATAAAACTTGATACATTAACAAAGAGAATATAGGAGAAACTAGAGAATAGAATATAGTAAAAGATGACTTTAAAAATAAAAAATTATTCTATATCCCCAACATACTTATATATAACACACTATAAAAGATGAAGGGAATAATCTTATCACTAACATAATAAGTGAGAAATATATGTGGAGATAAGACATATTAGACCATACCACCAAAAGAAAAAATCATCTAGAAACTTATAGAGTGGATAGATAAGATAGTATATTCCTAGCCCTCTCCAACATATTATTCATTCTTTCTACAACTCCATTCTACTAAGGGGTGTATGGAATTGTCTTATGTTTTTCAATCTTGTGATTCTCATGGAATTTGTCAAAATCTATTGAACAAAACTCACCATTATTATTAGTCCTTAAAATTGCAATCTTCCTATCAATATGATTTTCTACAAGAGTCTTAAACTCCTTAAAATGATTAAAGACATTAGGTTTACTTCTAAGAAAATACACCATGTTTTTCTACTATAATCATCAATGAAATAAACATAAGATACATATTTTAAATTGAAGGAACATTAACATGCCAAAAAAACTTGATATACCAAGTCCAATACTTCTGAACATTTGTGAGAAATAGAGTAAAACTAAATGCAGTTCCATTTTCCATATGCACAATTGTCGTAGAAATCAAACTACTTAAGGTTTTTATTTTTTAGGGTCCTTAGACCCTTCTCACCTATATGACTCATTTTTTTCTCTATTGGTGGCTTAATCTTCAAAACATGGGCACCCTTAGGTACCTAGAAAGCATAAACATTGCAAGTGGATGCAACACTCCTATTTGCTATTGGTTCCAAAGGTGAAGGGGTAGATTTTATAAATCTTTTCATTATAGGAATAGATGAAGTATTAGACTAACCATGCATGCATCTATCTAAAAAAGAGTGCTAATGCAAGGACTCTAGCAAACACCATAGCCCTTCTCATCATCTTTCACCCTACACTTGATAGAACAACTTGCACACCCAAATCATTAAGTTTAGTTACAAAAGTAGGTTCCATGCTAAACTAGGGACATGTAGTAAAACATTGGTCCCCATCACTCATCCATTCGAGAATAAAACCATGACTCTTCCATGACCAATAATCTTCAAATGAGACTCATCTCCTAGATGCACCTTTCTATTATCATATCCATTAAATTTTATAAAACACTCAATGTGAGGTCCCATGGAAAGAGATATATAAGATTTTATACTCACACAGCTTTCGATGCATATGTAACCAAGGGCATGACAAAGACATCAACATCATCTTAGAAGGACTTCTTAGAAACAACATCAAAATCTTTATTTTTATTCTTTTTCTCCTCCTTTTCGTCTCTTTAATTCCAATGTTTAGCCTTTGAAATTCCCAGAGAATTGGATTTCCCATGGAATGTAGATCTAGACTTATCTTGCTTCATTTTCTTCTTGCCTCTCTCTTTCAGTCTTCTACAAACATCTCAAGCTTCCTTAAAAAAGAGGCACTAGAGTCTAGCTTTTTAAAATCCCAAAGATTTGGATCTCGCATAGGATTTAGATCTAGACTTATCTTGTTATGTGCCCTTCTTTCCTTTCTCTTTTAGTCTTACACAAACATCTAGGGCTTCCTTGGCTATTTCAAAATTATTTCTTTGCATCTCTTTGAAAAATAATAATGCCATCACCTCATCCATTTTCAATTTGGTGGTAGTGCTCTCAATAGTGATAACAAGGTGGTCACATGAATGTAGGAAAGAATAAAACAAAGTCATACGGCAATCCTATATTTTTACTCATATAGAGTTCAATTGAGTAACTATAATATTCAAGGCATTTATATGATTGACTACAAATCCACCATCCTCCATCTTGAGAGTATACAAGTTCTTTCTTAAGAAGATATTATTCACCAAGGATTTAGCTTGATAAATCTCTCACAAATTCATGAACAATCAACTATTTTAAATTTTCCATAGTTTAACAAGACCCTTCACATTTCTATCCATTCAATCTCAACCTTCTTTTTTCATTGTTGTAGGTTTGTATTGGATATTGCAACTTGTAGGTCTTTGTCTACAAGCATACACCATTTTCACTTCCACATGCTCATGAACTTCTCTGCTTCTTTTCTTAAATTGTTTGCCATCTGTTTTTGCAATAGGATAAAAACTCATGTGCAAACTTCCACTAAATCAAATATTAGTATAAAAACCCTCAAGCTAGCACCTAGGACTCAAGGTGATCAAGATTTTATACCAAATGAAAAGCAAGGTATGTGGAAGTATTTCTTAAACTAATCCATGAGGTGAGTGATGTGTAAATAAATATTTTTACAATAATGAGAACACACATATAAAATAATATACCCTAACACAATGGTTTACATGGGGAAAGCCTTGTGGGGAGAAAAATTCACACTCCAAAAGTACAACAATAGTTAAAATATAATAAGAAGACTATGCCTTTTGTAAGAATATCACCAACATGTAAATTTGGAGTAATTTTGGCAACATACTAATACATGTATAACAACCCATACTAAACTCCAAGTATAAACACCAATATATATATAGGAGATGAACAAAATAGAGACCATCAAATGGTTTCGGAATACCATGAGTAACTTGCCAAGAGAAGTATGGTGCCCAAATGGTCAAGGTATAAATCCCAAAGCCCCCCATGGTCTTGGTCTTTTAGGCTATTTTTAGCTTATTCCTTACAACATGTCATATGTCATAAATGTCATATTTGACCACCCAAACTTGGTCATCCCAATTTTCCTTCATGCTCCCATGCAAAAGATGCCCCATGACAAGTGTCTGTGGCTATCATAATGTTGGTCAAGATTCCAATGTAACCTCCCACATATATGGTCTTGAATGTCATAAGAATCTATCATAAGTAACTCCTATTATGATGACTCAAGATGCTCTTACACACTTTCCAATATGTCAACATGTGACCAAGAGTGTCACCTCAATGTGGAATGCCAACTTCCACATGTGCGAACAAAAATCATTAAAAATAAAGAATAATGTCACCTCAAAATTGGATGCCAACTTTCTCATATAAGAACAAAAACACTAAAGATAAAATAATAAATATAAATAAAATATCAAATATGAACATTAGGAATACAAATTTTAGAAATATTTTTGCAACAAATTATACATAAAAATTTAAAAACTATCCAACATTCATGGAATGTGAGGGACTAAAAATAGTGATGATACTCTTGTTTATCTTTTGCAAGATTTCATGCAATGCGTAAAACCACTTTGGATGCATTTATTTATATCCTCACATGCTCAAGGGTTAAAGACGAGAGATTCATTATTGTATTGGAGAACAATTGAAAACAAAATACATAAATTTTTAATTATGTTGAATTTTTTACTTGAAATAGTTTACATATGTAAAAATACTACATATTGTCTTTGCAATCAATTGTTTTGTTTTTTGTTTCAAATAGTATATACACTACTTCTATTGTACACATTTAAATCAATCTTCTTTTTTCCCTACAAATATCATATAATTCAATCTACAAATAGAAAGAAAATATAAATAAGTGAATCTTATTTTTAAAATTATAATTGATTTATAAATGATTAAAAATATGATTTTTATTAGTACCTACCTTTGGGCAATACTATTGCAATTAGTGACACCATTAATTAGTTATTAATAAATGTGTTTTACAACAAATTAGAAGTCATTATTTTTCCTACTCAAAAAATGTTTGTCTTTTCTAAAGTAGAGATGCAAGATTTATAACTTTTTTTTTAAAACTATTTATGATTAATATGATTGACTAAAATTTTTAGAAGTTATGATAAATTTGAAATATTTGAGAAAGTTTGGTAAATAGAGCAATTTTTCTCTATAAATACATAGATTTTATATTTATGTTTATATATATATATATTGTATTAAGTATATATGAAACAACATATACATGATTACGTTGATAGAGTATCTTCAAGGACACATACCCTAGGCTAACCTTGTTACAGCATCTTTTTTTCACATCAAGATAGTATTGCTCCCCCACTACCTCAGTACATCAGCTAGTAACAATACAGACTCACCGAGCAAGTATATCTAGATCATTACAAGTATATGGATCGGTGTATTACAACATCTAATACAAGTATATGGACTAGTTTATAACAATATCATTAGCAAAATTTTGCAAAAAATGACATTCTTGTTGTCTCTTTGTATTAATTACCCAGCCCTTCTAACATTCCTATAGCCAATGTCCTTCTTTGTTTTCTTTAGTAGTAACTATGCCTCTGCTGCTGACTGTTCCTCTTCAAAGGGTCTTTGTGTCCTATCTAAGTTGTTGTGTTGATCCTTCTTGAGATCTTCCTGGAAGGCCTATAGGGCCTTCAAAAAGACTTTAACCCTGGGGTGTCCTTCAGGCCACATGTGCCCATATCTTTCTTCAAGGATGTCACTGTTTATTCCTCCATTCTCCAAGTACCTCCAAAATTTCTCCTTTGAGATTTCCATAGTGATATAAACCTGCAAGGAAACATTCTAAAGCATGAGCCTCTTTTTGGACTTAGCAAGCATCTTCTTCCTTCCTTGAAACCTTTCTTCATTTTGTGCCTTCCATATGGCCCATAAAATGTCAGTTGACAGACAATGCCAAAAAAGAGCAGATGCTTTCCCCATTTTAATATTATGATTAAATAAAATCTTTTCAAGTAGAGGTTCACCATTATTACCCCATATATTTTGATTACTGCAAAACATATTCCATACTTACTTAGCAAAGATGTAGTCAAAGAAGATGTGTTTAATTGTTTCAGGAGTTCTACACAAGTTACATACATCAATGTCATCAAATTTTCATTTAAAAGACAATTTCTGAATTATTAAAAGCCATCTGAAGCAGGTTTTTTTTGCCTCCATTTCTTTAGTCCAGTTATTTTGAAATATTTTTTGCCACTGATTTTTAGTCAAGTTCATTTGCCAACTTTTGTTCATATGCTCTGTTAAGTTAGTTTGTTTTGTCAGCATGGAGTATAGTGCTTTTGCTTTTTTTTTTTCATTACATTATTGCCATTTTGCCATTGAAATTCCATAAATTGGGAATTATCTTTTTTTGCCTTCACTGTGAATTTAATCTGATTACAGGCCTCCCTCATGACTGTGTAGGTCCTCCAATTGTTGTGAGGTATATTAAATTATGTGCTAAGCTCATTCCACTCCTTCAAGTTACCATTTTTCAAAATTTCATTGAAAGTTTTAATTCCTTTATGGACCCAATTTTTTTATGAGCATCCCTGAATTAAGGCAAGTGGTTTATCTTTATGTTTTAGGTTCCACCATATAGACCTATTGGACCAAATGATCCTACTATCATCTTTGGTGAAGTGGCAGTTCATTAGGAATTTTTTCATTATTTCCCAAGCCTTCCAAATCGTCCTAAAGACAATGGATCCTGCAGGTGACATAATCCTTTCACTACTAAGAATATCACTGAAGGGAAAAGATTTCCAGGCTTTTGCTTGTTTGGGCACAACATTGATGATATTCTGCCTGACTAAAGACTTTCCAAGGCTCCCCTCCATCCAAGGCACCAATCACCCACTTAGAAGCCAAGGCAATACCTTGTAGTCTCAAGTCTTTTAGGCCCAAACCACCATTTGTTTTTGCTATAGTGCACCATTCCCATCTCACCTAGTATCTTTTTCTCTTCCCCTTACCATCTGACTAGAGGAACTCCCTTATTCTTTTTTGGACAGTATTGATCTGATAGGAATTAAAAAACCAAACAGAGGCAAAGTATATGCTATAGGAAGAAAGTATTTTTTGGCAAACCTGAATTCTATAAGCTAGGGAGTGGAACTATTTGTTCCACTTAGCAATTTTCTTTTCAATTTTGTCTCTTATCCACAGCCACATTTCTTTTAGATTGGGGTCCACTGCGAAGGGAATGCCTAAATATCTTACCAACTTTTGAGCCCCCCCCATTGGAGACCAAATCTATTTAACCAATATGGTGGTTCATCTTTCCATCCTAGTAGGCAGGACTTAAAGGGGAAATTTTTGCTCCAAAAGCATGACAAAAAATATCTAGTTTTCCCATGAGGTTTGCAAGATTCTCTTCTTCCAATCTCAAAAGGATTGAAGTATCATTGACAAACTGCAAGTTGACGAGTTCATTATTGTTTGGCAACATGATTCCTTTAACCCTTGGGACTGTTGCATCCTCTCTTAGTACATAATACAGTGCATCTGATGCTATAACAAACAATGTCGGTGCAAGAGGGAAGCCTTGTCTTATTGACATCTCAAGGAAAATTTCTTAAGTACCCATTTGACCTCTACTTGTCCAACAACATCTTGAAAGAGAGTTTTGACCATATGGCAAAAGAGTTTGGGGAATCCAAAAGCCTCCAATATTAGAAGCACAAAGTCCCACTCAATCCTATCATATGCCTTTTCGAAGTCCGGAAGTAGCATTGCAACATCCTGTTTTGTCTGCTTAACCCAACTCATAACTTCCTAGCTAGTAATGAGGTTCTCCAATATATATCTTACCTTGATGAAGCTAGTTTGAGTAGCATTTATGATGGTCGGAAGGATACCATCCAATCTTTTGACTAGCACTTTAGCCAAAATCTTGTAGGATACATTAAGGAGAGTGATAGGTCTCCAGTTTTTTACTAGGGACCTATCCCCATCCTTTGGGATCAATTTAATGATCCCTTTGTTTATATTCCTTCCCAAGGAGCCCCTTTCAATGGCTTCCTTATAGACCCTGTACAAGTCTTCAGATACCCAATCTATGAAAGACTTATAGAATTTTAATGGGAGGCCATCATCACCTGGAGATTTGTCATCCTTGAGTGAGCGGATGGATTTCTTCACTTCATCTCTAGAAACTTCTTTTCCAAGCTCCAATGCCATGTCTTCATTGATTCTCTTTGGTATGATTTTTTTATGTATTCCTTGGCTTTAGATTTAAGTTCACTACCATCCTTAGAGGTAAAGAGGCTTTTGTAGAATTGTAGGAATTGATCTCTTATCTCAGCTTGGTTTACTGTGGTGTTACCACTAACTGCAATCTGATCTATTTGTTCCCTAGCATGCTTCTCCTTGATATATCTAAAAAAAAATTTGAACCTTTGTCTCCCTTTTCCAGCCAGTTCATTTTGGCTCTAGCCCTTAGACCCTGTATCTTGGTATTTTGAATTCTCCTTAGACTGTTTTTAGCCAAAATCAGCCTATTTGTTAGAGCCTCATCTGTGGGGTTTTTCTGGAGTTCAGTTTCTATTTGCAGAAGTTCATCTTGTAGGAGAGCCTCCCTCTTCCTTCTATCTTTGGCTCTTTTCTTGCCAATAGTTTGGAATATGATTTTCCATCCTTTGGTATTCAACTCCCATTTTTCAATTGGGGAAAGATCTTGATGTAGCCAATTATTAATTAGTTTGAGAGATTCAATGGCATTTCTACAATCTTTGTCTTTCAAGAGGTTAGTATTAAGACAAAAACCACCATTACCTCCGGTAGTTTTTTCCATTCTATCTTTAAAGCAAAAGTTGGCTCTTATCGGATGGTGATCAGATAGAGAGTAAGGAGTTACCTCAATTTTGCAACCATCCTTCACCTAAATGACAAAGAAGAAAGCCTTGCTTATGTAAAATCTATCAAGCCTATAGTATATTCTCCTTTCCCCCTTCTGATAATTACACCATGTATACCAAATGTCTTTACATTCCTTCTTTTGGCCCTCAATGGGATCTTCAATTTTCAACTTAGCTTTCATCCTCACCCAATAGAACCTCTCATTGCCCTTACAGTCATGTCTTGAACCACCCCACTTGTCTCCTCTATTTCAACAAAGTTAAAGTCTCCCCCAATGATCCTGGGAATATCGTGTAAACTGCAGAGTCAGTTCCAAAGAGGAATTTGGTCCTTGTAATCATTGGGGGTATACATGGAGCATATGCCAAAGTAGGTTTCTTCCTTCTTGATGATCACCTAGACAACCTAGTTACAGGGGGAGACTCCAAATTTGTCAATAAATTGAGCCCATTTATTGGCCACTAGGATTGCAGTCCCACGTTTCGCCTTTTCATGTTTGGTAACAAATTGTGAGGCCTCCTTCCAGATCACCTTTAGGCTAGTTTCTAGGATAAATCCATTAGCTTTGACCTCTTGCAATAGGACAAAGTCTTTTCCTTTCTTTTGTGACAAGAATCTTTTGACCACATGCTTCCTATCTGGGGATTCAAGTCCCCTCACATTCCATGAAATACAATTAATATCCATTGGGTTTACTCATTAGGGGGAGGCCCCTCGTCAATTTTAAAGTTGTCAAAACATTTGGGGAGTCTATTATTTGATTCTATCCTTTTGGCATTGGGAGGCAAGATAGTCCCATTGAGCTTTTTTCTCTTGTCTTTTAATTGTTGATTAATATCTTTATCTTGGGCATGTTTAGTACTTTCAAACCCCTTCTTCTTCTTGTACCTCTGGGTTTTTTTTTTTACAACTACCATGGGTGCATTCTCCCCATCAGTGATATCCTTATTAGAAAATAGCCTTATGTCATATGCATAATCCATGCCTAATTGAGAGGCAAAACCATCTGAGCTTACCACTCCATCAAAAGAACTAAGAGGGGTCACTGCTAGCTTGGGGACTAGAATTTCATCTACCTTCTCATTTCCATTTACAAAAGAAATAGTATTGAGGGTTTCAGATAAAGGGGGTCTCTCTTCACATCCATCAGAATGTAGATCATCTAGATCCACCTCAACACTCTCAAAAGGTAGTCCATCCAGATCCCCAATCAAGCTTTGAGGACATCCATCAAAGGCCATTTCAATTTCATTGCCATGTGCAAGGTTCTTCGGTTCTATTTCCAAAGGGCATTTTTCAGTATCACTTGTTACAATTTCTTCGTTAAAACACTTGGAGTTGAAGGAATATATTTCTTTAACTGTTTTTGCATTACTCTCATTAGGGCTTTTTGTTTGTCCGAGTTTTTGCAAGGCCAGTTGTTGAGCATTTAATCTACCAGTGGTTGCACATTCTTCATTTCCAAGTCTTGTTTTTTCAGACTCTAGGTTTACATTCATTACATTATTAATTTCTTGCATTAGGGTTTCCAGGCTATGCTCCACCCGTGATGTCTCCTTATAATTTTCAATTATTTCTTTCCTCTGCTGTGGAGAATTATAGTTGGTTTCATTATTAGAGTCAGGGTTCGAGGGTGATGAATTCCATTCTAAATTTTCTAGAGTAAGGTTGTGTTCCACAGTCTCCTCCATTTTATTTTTAGTTCCTTCCATTCTCTCATCCCTCGATGCGGCCTATGCAATATTTCTACTCCTTTCACAAAGGGTGGAGTTGTTATTGTTTTCTTTTTCTTATTAACGAATAATTTCTCCTTATATGACCCTTGCACTGGAAAAGATAACAGGCATTAAGCCCTCCAAGGGTTTCTAGTTCACAAACTGTGGTCCCATTTTTTAGTTTTATCTCTAGCTTCTCAAGGAAATCAACCCCCAGAAACAATGAAACCAGCGCTCATGCATCAGAATGTGGAAGGGGCGCTTTTGTATCATCTATCTTCAACACATATCTATACGGTTCCAACATTAATGCTACAAATTTCCAGAGTCTCGAGGGGACTCATTTTAAAACCAACCATCTAGGGTTGGAGAGCACCAGAACTTCTTCCAGAGCCTTAAGAAGCCAAGCTAGGGCTCGGAACATGATTTTCCCCACGCTCCAAAACTATTTCTTAGTTATTTTTTCCTAATATTTCTAATTATTGAAGAAAAAATAATAATCCTCTTGTAACCATTCAACAATAATAAAAATGAAACCCTAATTTCTTTTCCCATACATTATGAAACCAATCGTCCATACACTTTCTTGCCGGAACCCTACTAACATCAACGACAGCGAAAAAAATTGTTGTTTTAGAGAGCCTAGCATCTTCCAAAGCAATTGCATCATCTAGGATTTCGTTAGGAATCAACACAGATTTCTTGGGAGGAAACAAGCAATGCTTACCTTGTTCCTCGCCACCATCTTCCTCACTTCTTCTACTTCCTCACTTTCTTCTACTTCCTCGACCACAAACTTGGCGCCCTGGGGAAGTCGATTTCTTACACTGGCAACGATGTCACGAAAGTATTTGAGAGGCAGATTAGTTTCTTTTACTTTGTCAGGAGTATTTACAGAGTTATCTGGGGGATCTGTATCCCCCCATCATTTAGAAGCACAGTCAAGGGGACGCACATGCGGTAGACCAGATCTAGAACAAACGGAAGAGGCAAACCTTATCTCTAGGCCCAAAGCCATAGCCTGGAGTAAAAATGAATGATTGTGGAGGAGGGTCGAGCCTCCTCCAAGGCCGGCCGGAAAAGCCCCTCAAGCAGACTATTCACTCGTGCAACCAGTGCAATCCCTCGAGCCCTTTCTCTCTTTTATTATTCCTGCCCCTCTCTGTTATTATTCTTTCAATCTTTCATTTATGTAATTTTTAATTTTGTTATTTCTCACAATATAGTAAATATTATATTTTTAAATGATTTTATATTAATATATATTGTAAAATTTTAATGTCTCTATATTTTAAAAAAAAATGTCTATTTTTAAATAGCTTTTAATTTTTTAATTTATAATATGGTTCTTCTGTTAAGTAATATTTTGATGTTTTAATGATGAAAATTATTTTAAAATTGTTTTGGTTAATAAGAGAAATAATATTTCTAATTTACATTAGTGAATAAAAGTGAATAAAAATGATAATAATATAATCTTAAAATAATAATAATTAAAAATATATATAAATTAAGTTACAATAATAATTATATATTTTCTGAATTATTAAAATTTAGATTATAATAAGTTAAAATAATATTTAATAGTTATAAAGAATAAATTGAAATTCAACTATGCTATTCAATAATTCTTTTACAATGTCATTGTGTGACATTTGTTTCCTATAATTCTTGAATATTAATGTGTTTTTAAGCAAAAGACATAAATCTATATATTATATTAAATATGAAATTTACATAGAAAGCGAGCATATCAATCAAAATCTGAAAGAAGCATTACTTCATTGCATAAAATCATTAAGATACAATCTTATTGATTTGCCATTTTATTCCTCCATATGACAAATTTCTACTAAATTTTCTCCTTGATGTTCCTAAGGAGATGAATCAACTTGCATCAATTGTAGAACTTGAGGATTGAGAGTTGGAATCAGGGCTTAAATTTGATGGCCGTATGACC
This sequence comes from Sequoia sempervirens, assembly GCA_007258455.2. Classification (NCBI taxonomy): domain Eukaryota; kingdom Viridiplantae; phylum Streptophyta; class Pinopsida; order Cupressales; family Cupressaceae; genus Sequoia; species Sequoia sempervirens. The sequence continues at coordinate 19,028 of VDFB02330196.1, forward strand.
GTATTTAGAGATTTTTCCCATAGAATACAATCAAAATTTTAAGAAGATTGTATCAAATGAAAGGAGATATTTTGGATAGACTGTCAAAATTTATATAAAATTATAATGATATATATATTTGATTTATATATAATTTTACTTACACTAAGGTATATCATAATGTTTTAAGGGCACCCTTGAATAGATAACCGTTGTTAAAAAATTTGTTGACAGGCAAAGTCGACCATCAAATTTAAGCCCTGGTTGGAATTATATTTAGATGCCTCACATGAGAAAGCTATTGCATAGTACTTCTCTTTATTGTATCATATATTGAAACAAAAGCCCTTCTATGCTTTAAGTGTAAAAGAAAGACTAAATTGCCTAAAACAACTTCGTTAGATATTTAAAATGTTCTCGGTTTCTAGAGTATGTTAGAAGGGAATGTGTTTTAAGGATGGTATTAAATTTTTTTTTGGGGGGATGGTGGAACATATATAGCTTTTCAATTATAATTAAGTTATTAAAAATTGTCAAATGTTTTAAATTGCTAAACTTTTAAATAATAATATTTATAACATAAAACATGAATCATGAATATTGATTATTACAAATTGATTTTTTAATTTATATATAAAATTATAGATATGAATTTTCTATAGTAAAAATTAATGTTTAAATTTTTTTTTTTTGTTTTTTTATATAGTAAAAATTTTCTACAGTAATTTTTTTTTTTTCTAAACCATAGTTGAAAAGGGGAATGTTAGAAACTTAGAATGTCCTTTTTTTTTGTTTCTAGTAGGTGGAGGGTGTTCCTCAATGTCTTTGGGATATTTAAAATTCTTGAGCATCTTTCTTTAAATAGTAAGTATCTTTAGGATACCATGAAAATTTGAAATGTGATTAGGATGTGAGAAAAAAGATGGTGGGGGTGAAGATGTAGGAGGGATGTCCCTTAATTCCCTTGAAACATTTTAAAATAAAAATAAAAATTATTGAATGGCCTGAAAGAATAGAAATATATCTTGATGAAATACTAGATATTTTTACGAAAAAAAGCTGTGATAATTTCATTGCGTTTAAAATATTTTTTAGTTTAATTTATCTTAATGTAATTTAATTTGAAAAATTTAAATCAATGTTTTCATTCCATTAATCATTTGGATCTGAGAGCAATTTCCTAGACTAGATTTATTGTTTGTTAGATGCATGATACATCTGAAATATTTTACCATGTTAGAAATAAGTTGAAACTTTCTCATGCATTTATTTTTTCTAAATTTATGCACTGGCAGGATCTGGTGTCACTATTGATAAGACAACTCGCAAAACTTGTTGGATCATGATGGCAACTATATTGCCTTTCATTATTGTGCAGATCCCTTTGATTTTTAACTTAAAATCAGGAAAGCATGGCAGTGTTTTGGTTGCATGCATTATTGCACTTTTGTCATTATTAGGCTATTGTTTATTCCAGGTATGCTTTTTATCTTCATTCCCCTCATGAAGTTTCCTTATCCTTTCTATGGTAATGTGTGGTACAAAAAGGAATCTTTTTTATTTCTAATTGTCTACACCAGTTCTAGCAACTCTCAGATACGTTTACTGTTCTTTTTTAGCTTGGACTAATGCAACACCGCACTCCTATCTATTAACCCTCGTTTAAACAAATTATTATTCTCCATCGTGGAAACTGAAGTGGTTAAAAGCAACTAACCATGTATTGCCCCATATTTGACTGTTTTATATATCAAAAGTAGTTTGATATATTGCATGAAATCATCGTAAAAAGATAAATATGAGTGTAATTTAGAAGAAATCTAAAATAACATCTAATTTTTTCAAAAAATGTTAATGTATTTTTTCAATCATTATTAAGGTTAATCCCATCTCAACTATTAAACATAAAAATAGACAATCCTTATTCAATATTAACATCTAAAAGTATTGGGACTTTCATTGGATTGGAGGCTTTGACTTAGCAATGAATTTCACTTTCCCTTCCAATTGCAAAGCATTTTTAAAAAATAAAAGGAATTGATCTTTCGCTTTGAAGACATGTTCAAATTTCATGCAAGAGTAGTGTAGAGTACATACGCTGCAATCCTTTATCTACATTCATAGTGTAAGATTCTAGGAATGCCATAACTTGGATCCCAAATGACAAAGATCTGATGAAGAAGATTAAACTCCAAGAATTTTGCCTTCCATGGAATTGTATGAGTTTACTAATTTGTCTTAAATATGAGATAGATTTGATGGGTATGTCCTTTCCTATATAATTGTTTGTATCAAGAAATGTCAAAATGGTTACAAACATGTTGATGGATTTGGCTCTAGGTATGAACCCAGTAGTTTAACATCAAGTTATTAGTTTGGGTTTGGTTATGTAGGTACAACATTTTTTTTGGATAGATATCTATGTTAATTTGTTAAATTTGAATGTTATGATAGATATTCATTGTTCAACATTAAACTAATAAAATCAGCAATCAATATCATAGGGTCTTCATAAAGATTGTCATCTTTATGATCATTGGCATTAAATGATGCAGGCAAATTAAAAGAACCACAAGTAGTGTCACTGACACTCATACTAAAATTATGCAAAAGCTATTAGAATCCTAAAAAAGTGAAAATTATTGGATAGTTGTGATGGAACCTTAATTCTCATGTCCCATCTTAAACCCTTGTTGCATTTTGGAAGGTTTTAGGATTTGTTTTCTTGAAATCACTTGAGCGTTCTATTTTGTTGTTGACTCCCTATTGCCCACTGTCGGTCACTATTTTAAAAAAAAATTATCAGGCAACCGGTTCCCTCATCATGGGTCCAGAAAACTTTGTTATAATGATTTTGGGGTTCGTAAGTCTTTTTCTATCTATCGTATCATCCTAGGAAGCCCTCTCCATTAAAACAACTTATGAGCTCGTGCCTAAAAGTTCACTTAAGTTCAATCAGCCTTATGTCCTTATCGCTCATCACTGATCACTTTTGAAATATATGTTTTAAATCAACGATGAGCAATGAGGTGATATCTCTTTGATATCTCTCATCATGAATTGTTCCTTGAACTTCTGATTACAAATAGCGATGAGCGAGGCTCTTAAGGGATCGCTTATCGCTAATGATTTTTGAATTCTTAAATTTGTAATAGCGATAAGCGATGACCTTTGAATTTATGATCATAGTTTCATCGCTCATCGCCAATATGTTACGAAGAGATTGTTTTAAATTAGCGATGAGCAAGAAGATGAGTTTCCAATTGCATCGCATCTCGCGGATTTGTTTTGAGCGCTAAGAGGAGGATTAGCGATGAGCGATATGGTCCCTTTTAAGGAGTTTTCTCTCGCTAACTTGATTACATCCTATTTGCGATATCTTTTGTGCCATTGATTGTTATGTAGGTGTACATGTCAAACTATGGTGCTTACATCTCTTGTTGCTAATGGAATTCAAGGTGCAAAGTTGATTTAGCAAGGAGCGATGGAGATGGATGAGATCAAGAAACCAACTGTAGATCTAAGGGCTGAGATTTTATCACATGAGGCACTTGCATCGCTGATAAAGATGGACGAGAACGAAGTAAATCAGCGATTGGCGACAACCACTACATGAAGAGGCAACGTGGCGAAATCCTAAGGATTTCGTATAAAGCAAAAAGGAAGGTGGCGAGGTGGATCAATAATCGTTGATACAGTTTTAAAGCTGAAGGATCAACGATCAAGGTTTAAAATTGAACGGCTAATTGTTAGTTCGCTCGCGTGAGCTTACTATCAAATATTAATGGTGACATGTTCCCCTCTCGGCTGTAACAAAAAGTAGATATCTGGTTTATCGTGCATCCTAATTCACTGGTTGGCAGAAAGAATACTAAAGGCCGAAGAATTTGTAAGGAAAGCTCTAGAAATTATCAGCAACCAGAGTGACATTGCTTTCATCCGGGTAATCAAAACTGATACTTCCTTTTAATTGAGGTAGTAAGGTGAATGCCTTGGAAAGCTGATAGGAAAATTGGTGGAATTCGCAATCTAGTCT
>VDFB02330197.1:0-68267 GCA_007258455.2 Sequoia sempervirens
AATGTGTTTTTACCTTGAAACGGTAAAATATGAGTTCACCCCATGATTCTATCCCACATGCTTTTGTTTTTTTCTGGTTCAGTGCTTAATCCGACAAAGAAATGCCTTTTTATGCATTTGGCTCCCTATTGTACCAATCTATGCTTGATCCATCAACCTTTTTCTACCAATTTCCATGCAGAGCACATAGATGGAGACATGTTGAAGTTTCTACATCATTTTACATTATCTCAGGTAATATATTCATTTTTGGTAATATTGAAATATTTATATTTAGTATGTTTGTTTATTTTTGACTCATTTCTAAATTCCTTTAATGATTTTATTAATCATAACAATTGGACATAGAATTCAACATTGAATTAGATGAGAGTTGCATAAAAAAGTTTAATTTTTATGACTTTGAAGAAAAAAATGAAAACCATGACATAATTTAGATGAATTCATGTTTAAACTTATATAAATGACATCAAATTAACACAAATTTGCTTATGAATTCTATTTGCATTGCTTATAGTAGTCCATTTCCAGCATGCTTAGATAAATGAATTCAACTTAACACAATTTTTTTTGTTTTGTTTTGACAATTTATAAACCATTCATTTGATGATTTTATTAATCTTCATTGTTACACATAGAATTGAACATTAAATTCATTATTACTAATGGTTGTGGGAAAACTTTTATTTTCAACTAATTTGGAAAACCTAAGAGCTTTCATCAATGTTAATGTGCAAGTTTCTATTTTAATTTTTTTGTGCCATAAAGAATTCACCTTCATCATATGCTTAGATAATTTCAAGTGACTCAAGACATAGTGGGTTTAATGCAAGTTTTCATTCATTCATACTATTTACCATTCTTCCTTGGTAGATTTATGTATGAAAAATGTTGTAGCATATAGACATGTTTGATAATTCCAAACAACTCGCTGGCATCTTTCATAGAATGCTTTGGTGTGTTCAATAAAATGCAATGCAATCAGTGTTATCAATATATTTCATAAAATGCATTACTTAATTTTTCTATGTGTGATTGTGAATATGCAGCATTCATCGTCATGCTGAGGAAATGACCAAAGCCTCTAACACCAAAATAACATGAAGTAAAAAATGCAAGGAGAAGAGAATAAAAAATTGCAGCTCCTGAAGCAAAAGAATTGCAGCCCATACAACCAAAAATTCCCATGCAATCTAAGAGATATGTACAATTGGAAAAACAAAGGGCATGAATGGAAAAACTTCATGGAAGGACACAAATGGATCCCCAAGTTGGATGCACATCATCAACCATAGGTGAAGTTCAATGCACATCTCCAGTTGAAGACAGACCAAGAACAACATGTGGTCTTCCAAGTACATCAAAAATTACACCTACAGTTGAAGACACACCATCAACAACATTGTGTTTCAAAAGTACATCAGCAAACACACCTCTATTTGAAGTCACTCCACAACATTTCAAGGTGGAAGTAAAACATTGTTTACATGTCAATCTCAAGGTATGTCATCAATTGCACCTCTGATTGAAGGTACGAGATCTATCCCCAATGTTGTTGACATTCCTAATATTGACACAAATTTACATTTGAGAACTCCTCCTAGAGTTTTGCATAGAAAAGCTAGATTTTTTATTGATATTGATTTCAATGTTTTGAAATGGATGCCTAACAAGATGTAAAAATGTACATGTCAAATAGTTACACCAAGGATATGGAGTTTTTTTTTTTAGAAGCTAAGTGAGGGTGGAAGATGCTAACTATTTGTTGAAATGATGAGGCAACTCAAATTTAGGCCCACCATGAAGGCTCTTGGGCTGAGAGTTTCGAATGAATCAAGTGAAAATTCCATTGTAAAGAACTTGATGAGTGCATATGAGAGTGTGGGTTCTACCTCATGCACGAAGGATAGTTGTGCCACAAGACATGTGATGACAAAAAACATTGTTAAGCAGTCAAACAAGGAACAAGGTGAACCTTACAAAGACTAGTAAGTCTTTGAAAATAAGTAGATCATCTCTAATGAGAGCCAAAGGAAGGCATGAAAGATTAGAGGAACCAAATAGTAATGAGTTATGGGCATTCTCGGGTAGAGTGCCATGGAAAGATAAAAGAATTACTCAAGGCTTGAGATATTTAATAGTAGATTATTGGAAGGATAACACAAGGACCTCTCCTAATCAAAGAGATGTTGTAAGAAGGAGAATTGGTAGTAAAATCCCTAAGCCACATCCAAAGCATGCTTTGGATACCACTCAAACCCAATTTTTTGTTGATTTTGTACAAAATTTTCCTGAAATTAAATTATGTCAAAGGTATTTTGAAATGCTAAAGCCATTTTATGTCAAAATAAATCACACGCAATACTTGTTGTTGTAGAGTACATATTGAGTTTTCTAACCATTATGATGTTTATCAACGTCATACTGACAATCTTTTGTAGGAATGTAACATAAGGCCTCCACCCAAATCCTCAAGGGAATTCTTATCTTCCATTTTATGTGAAAGAGAGGATGGTCAAATTTTTTACAAGTCATGTTTGGATGGCACATGTCATCATTGTGGTGGCATGCAACATTTTCCAATTTTCCAACACATGGCTAGTACACACACAATTGGAGACAAAATTGTCGAATTTGGAAAATACAAGACAGTGGCCTAAAGTCTAAAAGATGGGAAAGCAGCAAAGACGTGTGAATTGGTCAATGATAAGATTATAGTATATCAGTTTATGGGCATTTTCCATAATCAGGTGGTCTATGAGTATGCAAGGCATACACATAGAGCTCAATGGTTGGACTCACATTTCAAGTTATGCAAGGACACATTTCCACTTCATAACATCATTCCAGTTGTCAACTTCATGGAGAACTACACACTATAGCCACAGAACGAGGTGCAATCATAGTACTACAACTCCACACAGGTTGCTATATTTGTGCATATAGCATTCATTCATGCAAATGATAGTGTAGAGGATAACATGAAAGTATTGAGGGAGTCTCACTTTTACATCAGTGATGATTGCACACATTCTACTGAGTTTGTGTAAGGTTTCTTCCAGATGTTCTATGTTAATCTAGCTAGTAGGGGCATATCATTCGGTCAACATATCATATGGTGAAATAACAGTACATCGCAATTCAAGAATGCTAGAATGTTTTACTAGTTAAGCAGGATGCATAGGATCAGTGGTGTTCAACATATGTGGAACTTCTCAAAGGTCTGGCATGGAAAGGGGGAGCATGATGGAGTGGGTGCATGTGTCAAAAGAGCCCTTGCACGAGAAGAGTTAAAGTACAAAGATAGTGTAAAGTTAACAAATACAATATCAATTATTGAGTGGTGGAACCATGCAATGGGTCTAGGTAGTCAAGGTAATTCTTTAGTTCATAGATTTTTTCATTTAGTAGATGATACTAACATTGCAAAATATGAGGATTGTTGTACACTAACAAGATTGAGCGAGCTACACTCTTTTAGAAGATCCAATGTAGGTACATGGACTATCCATATGCAGAAGATGGCATGGTTTTTTTTCTACATGTACACTTCAAGCATGGAATGATTGCGAGTCAACATAGTGGGTTGATGAATGGTCTGTAAGAAGTCTAACCCCACTTGACACTTATCAGCTCCCGACGACCCTACAAATCATGGAGATGCAATCATCCATTGACTTTGATCATGTATCGGACCTTGTAGAACCAGGTAATATATCTTACTTTTAGGTTTTATTTTGATGTTCATTAAATACATCTAACAAGATGAACATATCAATGCATGGCACATATATGCAATGATTACAGATGAAGACAACGAAGAGGGTATATATTATTCCCTGTGTCATTGTATCACGGCTAAAAGGAAATTGGAGGCCCCAATTATAGATGGAGAAAACATAGAATATCCTATAGGTTCGATGGTTGTTACTGGAACATGGATTAGAAGGTACCCAGGTAAGAATGTTGAAGTTTGGTTGTTTGAGGACTTCAACACACATCGAAATATTCTTCACTACTCGAGCCTTGCCATCACCACCAATGTTCATTTGATCAAATATAAGGCCAGACTTGCGAACAAGAACTTGTGGAAAGTGCATGAGTTTGACCACGAGGCAATACTTGACACGATAAAGAGTAGAGCAGACCTCGATGGTTCCTTGGATTGATTGGTAAGTATGCACATTGAATTTGTAAAGTCGTGTTATTGATCATTGTTTTATTTCAAGCGTTTAAGTTTGATTGTATAAGGGTTTGCAAAATTGCATTAATGTAGATATGAAAAATGATTGGAGTGATGGCATGTAGCCTTGGGTGTGAAAATGTGTGATTTTGAGTGAATTTGAGTGGTTTTATGGTGCAGGAGCACCTACACCTTACTTTCACAATTGGAGCATTAGGTGTGTCTAGGGAGGTTGCAAAGATTTTTTGATATTTATTTCCTTTGATAAGGTCTATAAAGAACATTTGGTGTCTCATTGATCCATTTTCGTAAACAAGGTCAAATATGGGAAGCAATTGTCAATGATGACAAAAGGGGGTCTAAGTAGGTTCATGTTGCTTTTTATGTATTAAGTCATGTTTTAGGGTCTCATAAGTTTTGATTAGACCAAAATAGGTGCTTTAAATGTTTTGGAGGGTCAAATAGTAAAAGAATGTAAAAGGAATCAAATGAGTTGTTAACAAAGATAGGTAAACAAATGTAATTTGGCACTCCAACGGCTAATAAGGGATTCAAAATCTAGTTCGAGGTTGTTATGTCAGATTTATTTGATTTGGAAACCTTTAAAAAGGTGGTGGTCATCATTTGTAACGTTGGCTTCATGTTTTTGTGAAGAAATCCAATTGAATTCTCACTGTTAGTAGAAAATTTCTGAATTTTCCTATCTTTTCCAGACTTGTACAGTAACGTACAGTCATTGCATTGAGTAATTTATTTATGAAAAATATAGTGGCATGAATATTTTGTGTTTTCCATTAGGTATGAAGGTTTAACAGAGAATTTGAAGCATTCCATATTTGTTTTCTTGTGAACAACTGGGTATACCCTGTTTTGGGGTTTTTTAGCCTTAATCATGTCTTCAAGACCCTTACACTGACTGTGCTGACTATACCTAGTGTATTGGGTTTTATGGAGGATTTTTAGATGCTAGGGAGATTGATTTATGTTGTGAGAAAGGAATAAAGTAGACTGGGGTTGTTGTTCCTGTGAGTTTTGTGTAGAAAATGCATGTAAATGGGGGTTTTGGTCTAGAGTTTGGTGGAATTTGTATGGGAGGTCATGTATTTTGAATCATTAAGCATGTACAGGGTTTTTGGAAAGTGTTTAAGTTGGTTTTGAGTTTTGAGGAGGTCTGGAAGCATCATATTCAATAAACCCTCATCAATAGTGCATAAAACAAGGGTTTTTGAGTTTGGGATGGATTTGGCCGTACAAGTGGAATCTAATTGTGTATTTTGGGAATTTTAATTGCTTCTCCAATGTTTCAGAGGGTTTGGTGAAGGATAAAGGGTACTCTCTTTGAAAAAGAGGCCTATTTCACTAGTTTTTTCCATGGAAGGGGTATTGGATCTCCATGTTGGTCCAAAAGAGTTAATGTTGGGGTTTACATGTGTTTTATAGCTTTGAAATGGGTATCTAAGTCCATCTTTTTTTTTCCATGTGTTTTGGAAGATATTGGAGTTAAAGGCCAAAAACTAGATTTGCACTAGTGCAAAGTTACATGGGTGAAAGTGAGAAAATATGTTTTTGATTGTTGTCTAGAATAGTTTAATTTTCTCTAATATGCCTTTTGATCTTGTTAGATGCCTCTTGAAGGAAAGTTGTCAATTTGGTTGAGTTTGAGCCCCTAGGTCTGCATCATTTTAGAGTGTGAATGGATGAAATCCTTTGGGGTAGTCATTTGTGAGTCTTTTGAGCATGTACATACATCATATGGCATGTTTTAGGTATTGGTTATTAGATTTAATTGTGGAAAAAGTGATTTTCAATAAGGCTCCTTGGAAAACCTAGGTTTGGTGGCTTGAACAGCTTGAGTATAGTGGGATTTTGGAGAATACATTGAAAGACCCATCTCCAGGCCTCCTGTGACCTTATGACCACTTCAAACACCCTTTTCTAAGCCGACACATGCTTAATGATCCTTAATATTATGCTGCCCCCAAACTTCACCCACTTTTAGACTCTAAAACCTCAAATTTCCATTAAAAAATGTGCTTCTCTCAACTAGGGCTTCATGCCTAAACATACACATGACCTCCCTAGTCCTTGCAAACCTTCAAATACATCAAACCCCACCAGATATCACTAAAACCAACTAGTTCTAGCCTTCTTCAAAACAAATTCTTCAATCTGCTACTTCAACCCACGCCTTTTAGGCCTAAATTCATGAATTTTATACTTGATTGTCATTTGAATTGTCATTAACGAAATTATATATTAACTTATATTTTTATCTTATTTTCCTCTTGTAGGAGTGGGTGTTGGAACACTTGAAGGAGTAGGAGTTGAAACACCTCAGGGAGGAGGTGTCAAAACAGTTGAAGGAGATAAAGAAAAAGAGATGCCTAAAGAGGTATGTGTTCATTTTATTTTGTGTTTGGTAAATATGTTCCTATTACAAACAATTGTATGCTAACTTGTATCAATTTGATGCTTTTGTGTTCACCTATATAGATTGACATTGCAAATGTTGGTATGATTGGTTTTTTGAGAGGGGCATATTCTAGGACTCATGACGGTTTGAAGAGACCTATATATATGAGGTAATCAAGATTTCATTTTTAGAGTTCAATTATAATTAAATGTATATTGATTTTGATGTTAATTATTTTATTTTAAATTATATAATATAACTAATGTCAATTGTGGTTTGAATTTCTCTTTTGCAGTTACCTTCATAGCCAAAGAGTGCTTGAAAGAGGCTCCATTTTGATGATCCACTAGTAGTTTAGGATGAAACAGACATTTTGGCATGTATATTATGAATAGATATTGAGATGGCATATGCCATACTTTGTAAAACTTTGTTTCATTTGGCGTTGATGCCATTTTTGTATATATGGACATACACTTGATTATTGGATAATTTCATATATAGAAGTTGAGAATCGAAATAATTTGTTCATCATGTGCATGTTTAAACTGTTCGAAAAATTAATATTTAGCAATGGTTAAATATCAATGTACAATATCATAACAAATAATGGTTATATTATATAGTTGACAATTAAAAAAAATGACTAATGGTTAAATTATATCATATATTGCTTAGTTATATTATGGTTAAATTATATAGTTTAAACAAATTTGAAGACAAGAACAATGGTAAAGTTTAACATTTTAACTTTAAAGTTTAAATACACATATATGTCATTGTCTTACACTACATATTTCATATTACATTATCATTACATATTGAAATACATAAAATATCATAGTTTTATGTTGATAAACATGGCAAAGTGATGCAGAGCAGGGTGGAAAACTTTGAACAAACCAACTACTCTTTAATCTTCCTTCCAGACACAAAACACCATTGGACAGTCATGAGTAGGGTACATAAGCACTAAATCAACAATCATCTTCCAATGAAACAGTCACCAACACTCCAAAACTCAAAACCCTCACTTTTAACAAGTTTTAAAGGGGGTTTATTGAAAACCTCACCTCCAGACCTCTCCTCACCATTTGAATGCCTCCAACACCTTCAAATATGTCTTTCCTTGCTTAATTAACTCTTAGAAAGTGTTGCCTCAAAAAAATTCATCACTACCTACTCTTGACCTCCAAATTTCACTCGAAACACACATTCTTGACAACTAGGCATCATGCCCAAACCCCCAAATGGTCACCCCTACTCCTGAAATCATGCACACATGCTCCCTATACCTAATTATTCCATTCCATTGAGTTATTGCAGAATACAATGGGTGGAAAAAACATTTGGTGGAAATTTCCTTGCTGCCCATGTGGAAAAAGCGTGAATTTATGATGTAGACCTAGGAGGCTCAAATCAAACAATATGATACCTTTCCTATAAGAGGATTTAACAAGATTAATATGACCTCTTTGGACAATCCAAATCACCCTCAAAGCTAGATAAACAACAAAAGTTAGATTTCCCTCTTTCACCCCTTGAACCCTTATAGTAGTGCAAACCTAGTTTTTGACTTCTAACTCCAATGTCCATCAAAAAAATTGGAAAATAAAATATGGATTCAGATACCCATTTCAAGGATATAAAACATATGTCAACCCCAACAACAACTCCTTTGGACCAACAAGGAGATACAACACCCTTGTCATGGAAAAACCTAGTGAAATAAGCCTCTTTTTCAAAGAGAGTGCCCTTCAAACTTCTCCAATCCCTCTGAAACCCTAGGGCATCAATTTATATGTCCTTAAACCTCCAAAACCACAAAGATATCCCACTGGTATAGACCAAAACATGCTAAACCAGAAAACCCTTGTTTTAGGTGTAAAATCATGAGGGTTTATTGAATCTAGTGCTTCCATAATCTCCCAGGCCCTAAAACCAACTCAAAAATTTTCCATTAACCCCATACATGCTTAAAATCTCAAAAAAAAATACTCCCATAAATATTTTGTCAAACCCTAGACTAAAACCCCTTTATTCACATGTATTTATCCACAAAACACTCAGGAACAACATATATATCTTCTTTATTCCTCTCCCTACACTCTATTCATGCATCCTATATGTAAAGAAAACTCCATAGGGCCCCTTACACAAGTTGCAGTGAGCACATAAAGTGTAAGGGCCCTTTACATTATATTTAGATCACAAAACGCTCAAAAACAGGGTATACGACTAATTACAAAGAAGTGGAGTTTTTTTTAACACAAATCACCACCAAATGCCTTCAAATCAGACACAAAACAAAGCTAACACAAATATTCAAAGTATGAAAGATATTTCACATCATAAACTGATTGTACTTGCCCGTACACATCTGAACAATGAGAGGAAACATAGAAAATATGTGAAAAAAACATCGATTCTTTATTTTCCAGTCCTTTCCTTCAACATCCAACATTACAATCAATGACTCCAAGCCAATTAAAGGCTTCCCTAGGCTAAACCAATGAACAACCAACTTTGCAACTAAATTTCAAATGCTTAATGACGGCTGGGAACATAAACACACCGTTACAAGTTTGTTAACATTACTTTTCCATAAATGGCAATGTTTTTAACTCTTTGACCTTTAAATACATTGTAAACACCTATGACTCCTCTAAAACCATACTAATGGCTTAAAAACAACCTTATTGCATTGAAAAGACCCCATCCTTATACAAACTTACTAAATTTCCATCAAAGGCTACAAAGATTCATAAGTGCAAGAGCACCATTTTTCCCACATTTGACTCCAAAACCCAAAACCTCAACCTATAACATAACTAATGGTCTTGTTAGACCTTGTCCATGACAAAAAGACTCAAAACATTCATTGTGAACCTACTGATCACCATTTACCATCAAATGAACATAATTGGAGGATGAGGTGTGGGTGCTCCTGCACCAATTTAGGCCTAGGAGGCATAGCTTGAAGTAGAAAATTAAAGCAATAGTTTGGAAGAAGGTTAGAACCTAGTTGTTTCAGTGTTATTAGGTGGAGTTTGATGTGATAGAAGGTCTGCAAAGGCATGATAGGTCATTTGGATGTTTGGGCTTGGTGCAGGAGCACCAACCTTCTCTCTATTTTCCATGAAGAGTTTCACAGTCAGTGTGTGTGTTAGGGTATTTGTGTTGAGTCCATGAGTTCAAATAAGGTCCTAAGTGATCATTCTATGGAACTTGGTCAACTTTTCATTAGGTTTGAAAGAATTTAATAAAGATTTATTGAAGAAATCATTGTTTTCCTATGATAGGCCAAGATCACCCTGTTGAGGGTTTTGTGATAAAAAAAACATGTATTAAAGGGCCCTTACACTGACTGTATCTATTGTAACTAGTGCAATGGGCCCTAAGGAGTCTGATTAAGTTTTAGGTTGAATGATTAGAGTTGTGGGGAAGGAACAAAGGAGATAAGCATGTTGTCCTATTGATTTTTGTTAAAGAAAACACATGAAAATGGAGCCCTCAGCCTAGGGTTTGTTAAAATCAATGAGAGTGTGGAGTTTTTTTCAACTTTTCAACACATAGGGGTTGGAATACACATTTTTGAGTTGGTGGCATGGTCTAGGAGGTTGCGCAAGTGGGGTTTTGAATAAACCCTCTTGGTTTGGCATGAAATTGAGGGTTTTGTGGTTTGCTATGTTGGAAGGGTTAACCCTGCGAAAAAATTATGGTTTCAGAGGTTTGAGGGCATAGGAAATTCTGCCTCAAGATTTCAAGGGCCTATGAGAAGTTTAAAGATATGTTGCTTTGTAATGTAGGCCTAATCAACCTAAATAGGTTAGTGTAGAAGGGGGTGATTTTAGGAGGTTGGTCCAAAAGAATTATTTCTGAATTTGGGATATGTGTTACAACTCTAAAATGGGTGTTTGAAACCACCATATGTTAATTAGGTGTCTTGGAGAGTATTTGAGTAAAAGGCCAAAAAACTGAGTTTGCACTACTACTAGGATTCATGGGTGAAATTGAGAAATGGTGCTTTTGATTGTTGTCTAACTTGCAAGATTGTTTGAATTTCTTTAAAATACCATTTTAATCTTGTTAGATGCCTCTTGAATGAAAGTTGTCAAATTGATTGAGTTTGAGCCTCCTGGTCTGTTGAATCCCTTAAGAGTCTAAAGTGCAAAATGGCTGCAAACTTCAGCATGACATTACTCGGACACTGTGAGTCTTAGAAAGTTCTTAGTAGAGCCTATGGGATCACATTATGCCCCTCTACAATAACCTCTCTTGGTTTTCTCTATCTCAGAGGCGTTTTCCTGTGGCAGCGAGATTTCTCTTGGAGAAAAAGTTGTCAAATGGAAGTAGTGAAAATTTGCAAAGTCGTGCAACTTTCATTTTGCAACTTGTGTGACCAAACTAAATATTCTAACGCATTTGAGTGGGTACATTTATGCTATGCATGGTCCTCTTTCACACCCAAACGCGTTGAATCGCTCTGAGCTATGTTCAACCAGCTGAATCCCTTAAGAGTCTAAAGTGCAAAATGGCTGCAAACTTCAGCATGATGTTACTTAGACACCATGAAGCTTAGAAACTTCTTGTTAGAGCCTATGGGATCGTGTTGTGCCCCTCTACAATAACCTCTCTTAGTTTTTTCTATCTCAAAGGAATTTTCCTGTGGCGGCGAGATTTCTCTTAGGGAAAAAGTTGTCAAATGCAAGTAGTGAGAAGTTGCAAAGTGGTGCAATTTTCATTCTGCAACTCGTGTAACCAAAATAACTATTCCAACGCATCCAAGTGGGTATGTTTATGCTATACATGGTCTTCTTTTGCACCTAAACACGTCAAATCACTTTGAGCTATGTTCAATCGGTTGAATCCCTTAAGATTCTGAAGTGTAAAATGGTTGTAAACTTTAGTATGACATTACTTGGACCTTAGAAACTTCTTGTCATAGCCTATGGGATCATGTTGTACCTCTCTACAATAACCTCTCTCGATTTTTTCTATCTCGAATGCATTTTTTTGTCGCAATGAGATTTCTCTTGGGGAAAAAGTTGTCAAATGTAAGTAATGAAAAGTTGCAAAGTGGTGCAACTTTCATTTTGCAATTCATGTGACCAAACTAACTATTCTAATGCATCTGAGTTGGTACATTTATGCTAGGCATGGTCCTCTTTCACACCCAAATGTGTTGAATAAACGAGGAGCTAAAAATTTAGCATGGCGTTACTCAAAACACCGGCGGGATTAAAACTTCGTCAAAACCCTGCTAAGGTTGTGTTTGTGCCCCTCACCACAATAACCTCTCTCATTTCACTATCTTGGAGGCATTTTCCTGTGGCGGCGAGATTTCTCTTGGGGAAAAAGTTATCAAATGCAAGTAGTGAAAAGTTGCAAAGTGGTGCAACTTTCATTCTGCAATTCGTGTGACCAAACTAATTGTTCCAACACGTCCAAGTGGGTAAATTTACACTAGACATGGTCCTCTTTCTCACCCAAACACCCTAAATTTCTCTAAGCTACATTCAACTAGCTGAATCCCTTAAGAGTCTGAAGTGCAAAATGGCTGCAAACTTCAACATGGAAATACTCGGACACCGTGAGGCTTAGAAAATTCTCATTAGAGCCTATGGGATCATGTTGTATCCCTCTACAATAACCTCTCTCAGTTTTTGCTATCTCAGAGACATTTTTTTGTTGCGGCGAGATTTCTCTTGAGGGAAAAGATGTCAAATGCAAGTAATGAAAAGTTGTAAAGTGGTGCAATTTTTGTTCTACAACTCGTGTGAGTAAACTAACTATTCCAAAACATTCAAGTGGGTACGTTTACGCTAGGCATGGTCCTCTTTCACACCCAAATGCACCGAATCACTCTGAGCTACGTTCAACCAGTTGAATCCCTTAAGAGTCTAAAGTGGAAAATGGCTACAAACTTCAACATGGCATTACTCAAACACTATGAGGCTTAGAAACTTCTTGTTAGAGCCTATGGGATTGTGTTGTTCCCCTCTACAATAACCTCTCTCAGTTTTCACTATCTCAGAGGCGTTTTCTTGTGGCGGCGAGATTTCTCTTGGGGAAAAAGTTGGCAAATGCAAGTAGTGAAAATTTGCAAAGTGATGAAACTTTTGTTCTACAACTCGTGTGACCAAAATAACTATTACAACACATCTAAGTGGGTACATTTATGTTAGGCATGGTCCTCTTTCACACCCAAATGCGTCGAATCGCTTTGAGCTATGTTCAACCGGTTGAATCCCTTAAGAGTTTGAAGTACAAAATGACTGCAAACTTCATCATGATAATACTCGGACACCATGGCTTAGAAACTTCTCATCTGAGCCTATGGGATCCTGTTGTTACCCTCTACAATAACCTCTCTCATTTTTCACTTGGAAGGAAAATCAACATGTCTAAGTCAAGAGCAAGTCCACCCAATCTTGGCAAGGCACAAGCAAAGTATGTCATGCCCATGGTGAAGGAAAATGTCAAAGATGATGCAAAGTCCGCTTGGGAAAGAAAAGCTATGTCCAAACTGTTGTCAAGTCTGCCCTTGGCTTGAATAATGCTTGTCCAAGACAAAGGTAAAGCCTACCCAACTCAAAGCATACATGGAAAAGACAACATAAAGTCACCCTAGCTCAAAGCATACATGGCAAAGAGAACTTAAAGTCCACCCCAAGCTGAAAATAGGAAATGGAAAACATATCTTGAAGTCCGCCTTAGGCCAAGATCAAATGGGACATCCAACACATTGAGATGGTGCCTCATCATCTTCCAACCAATCAAATTGTTCCAAGCTAGCATGTCTAGGTTCAATGAACCTGACACTTCATAATGCAACAACTTTTTATTGTTGGTTTATATTAAGCAGAAGGACAAGTGTTCCCAAATGTAATTTTCTCATTGGCCGAGAGGTAGTTAGTTGTGAGAAACCTTAATTAGGGTTTTATTTTGTAATCTCAGTTGTTGATTCAAAATCAATCTTGGTCATTGAATTATATTCGAGGAGCCTATAAATTGAGCTCACCCCTCATTTGTAAAACATGGGAGCATCCATCGCATACTACCAGTTCACTACCTTGTCTATGCTTTCACTTAATATTATGCTTTGATAGATTTTTTCCAAGCATCCATCACTTGTCCGAAAGCACTTGTTGTAGGCTCTTAGCCATAGTAGCAAGATAGTGAACTGTTTGATAAAATGCTTTAGTAGACATGTATGAAAAATGTGGTAGCATAGACAAGGTAGTAATCTATTTGAAAAAATGCCTCAAATAAATGTGGTCTCATGGTGATGGAATTCCATGACAATCTAGGTTGAATTGTCATGGCATTCCATCACCATGAGACCCCATTTCTTTGAGGCATTTTTTCAAATAGTTCACTATCTTGTCTATGCTATTGCTTCTTATTATGCTTTGATATATTTTTTCCAAGTATCCATAGCTTGTTTGCAAGCACCTATTTTAGGTTTTTAGCCATAGCAACAAGGCAGTGAATTGTTTGGTAAAATGCTTTGGTAAACATGTACGAAAAATGTGTTAGCATAGACAAGGCAATGAATTGTTTGAAAAAGTGCCTCAAAGAAACATGGTCTCATGGTGATGGAATGACATGAAAATCCATAGCAATTTGCATGTCATGGCATTCCATCACCATGAGACCACATTTCCTTCAGGCATTTTTTTCAAGTAGTTCATTGCCTTGTCTAGAGTATTGCTTGCTATTATGCTTTTGATAATTTTTTTCCAAGCATCCATAGCTTGTTCGAAAGCACTTGTTTTATGCTTTTAGCCATAGCAACAAGGAAATGAACTATTTGAAAAAATACTTTGGTAGACATGTATGAAAATTGTGGTAACATAGACAAGGCAGTGAACTATTTGATAAAATATGTCAAAGAAATCTGGCCTCATAGAATGCCATTATAACAAAATGCAATTGGTAGCTGCTCCTACTTATTAGTTATGCAATGTGAAGTAATTTCATAACTGCTTAGGTTGACTTTGTAAAAACTATATTGTAATTGAAAAATCGTCATCTATCAACATCTAGTTATTAGATATGCAATGTGAAGTAATGCTTTGATTTTGAAAGATGTGCAATAAAATGTAATCAATGATATGAATATAAACTACAAAAAATTATTTTTTACAATTCATTAGTTAAAATCTTTATTTTATTTGCTCTCTATATCTCTATATGCTATGGAAATACCTTTCAATTTCAAAATAAATAGATTTTATCTCTTGTTCTACAAATTTTTACGTTTTTTTAAATATGTTTTTTCCCTGACTTTTTAAAAAACTCTTATACTTTTGGTTTGTAAATTTTTTCCCCAAAATAGTTTTGCTGCTATGCATTCAAAGCATGAATCATACACGTAAATACATGCGCTATATGTGAAGTATACATGTGAATAAGTGAAGCATACATGCAAATAAGTGAGGCACAAGTAATTGAAGCATTCCAAAGCATACAAACCACCAGGAATGGAGTTTATTTACACAATACACTTTAGATGGAGCTTATTGAGCAATCAACGGTAATTAATTAAGCATTAGATGTAAACGAAATCCATGCCTACAACATTCAAGCATACGATTTACACAATATGCATGATAACATTATTCAAGAATGGTAGTAGCAAAATAAGATTTTTTTAATCAAAAAGCCGTAAGGTATACAATGATGTATATTGATAAAAGTATATAGAATATATCCAAAAGATCCATACAAGCTTAGTACAAAGGAGTCATATTATGGACATAAAATGTCACGTATATATCGCCTATACAAAACATATGTTCCAAAATGCCACATAGGCATGCAACAAACGACCCTAATATAGTCATTTCCCTCTAGGGGAAGGAAATAGATCCCATGCTACCTTCGAAATTTGGCTGGATGGAGTGACTGTTGATTCTCTGGTCTTTTGCACACGCTCGCTAGTCCTCTCGTCACTCTGGTCCTTCAACTAATACCATAAAATGTAAAGATTTTAATACACAAAAAATGAATTGTGGAATGACATATAAAAAAAAATAATCACTTACCGCATACAGATAGTCATCATTCACATTTACATCATTACTACGTCCATGATCTGGAGTGACAACCACCTATAGCAACCATCAAGATAGAAAGTAAGCTACACAAAAGTATCATGAAAAATTTCTATAATAGACTATAAAAGAGCAAATATAATGTCAAATTGACATATTTGTTGCATACCTCTCTCAATGGATCAAAACTCGCTATTGTTGCAACAACTTCGTGGTCCATCGTGCCACCAACATCACCAAGGCTATCTAATGTCAAAATCTACAAATGGTAAATGAAAGAGTAAATGGTAGGGTGAACTATTAAATGTTAATGGGATGGGATTAGGAAGGAATAAAGGAACAAAAAGTGAATTAGGAGAAGATAATGTGACATGATCAAGGAATACAAATGCAATGTTTGTGTTTCTCATCAATTTTTTAGATTTGTATATGAAAAATTATGAAAAATATCTAACATTGTTTTACAACACCATTATTGAATAAAGGCTACCTGAGTGTAAGGTCCTTGAGGAAATGAATTGTTAGGTGTGGAGGTCGAAGGTCCACCAGGAAATTGTTTGAAATCCAAAGCATGTTATGAGACAAACATTCAAATATAAAATTCAACTATTCAAATGCAATAATAATATCTTTAATAGTAGTTGCATACCTGTGGACTCAACATTGAGAACAAATAAGGGTTTGTAGGAATGGGGCACATCTCATGAACACTCCGATCCTGAAATTTCATCAAATCAAAATTCTACTAATTTACTTATTCTTAAATTTCAAAATATAATTTAATAAACAACATTAAATGAACTTGTTGAATTTTACCTTATTGTCAATGCCAAATGTATCATTCAACAAATCATCTGTGAAAGCCATCGCCTCTACAACTAATGTAGGTTGTGTAGCTACATCCTGAGCACTCTGATAATTGTATATGCAAACTACACCACAAGCGCCACATTCGTGGGGTGGATCTTAGGGCCTACACATCTCCTCCACACCGAGCTCAACTAGAGGCCTCACACACTGTAAAATGGTTTAGGTGAGTGAGCCAATCGACTCCAGTGTGTCCACCTCTACACTATCCTTAACAATGGAAGGAACGATGACATGCTCCACCATGGGTCTAGACAAGGGTCTCAGTGCCAACTGTGGATTACATCATGTAGTAGGTCTATCATGTGTGGAGCCCCCACCTTTACCTTGAAAACTTCAAAGATGTCAAAATAATTTGGCATCTTATTGAGGATAAACTCACAATACAGTTTCCTCAAAAAGTATTGTGGTACCTCATGGTTACTGCATTGGTCAAATACCATTCACCACCACTCCCAAAATTTATTTTTAATTAACTCATGGTGGCACCAATGGATGGGGAACCTCCTGCATGTATGAGGAAAAGGTGTGTTGGTTTTCGGGTTTGTAAATAGGGCACACAAGTCGACTTTGCTAATTTTTTACTTTTTTAACATCTGCATATGACAAACCTCTAGCATAATAAATTGTGTCATCTCATGCCTCTTATTTGACCAAAAAATTATTTTCTTGCTCATTTCTCCTACATGAGATATAATTGACTTCAATGATTCAACAATCCCTCTTCTATAATGGTGGGTTTCAACATGCTCAATTAATCTTCCAATTAATTGTTCAATGTCTCTTTTATTGTTTTCAATTTGATTTAGAATATTTTCTTGCGTTCCTTAAGGATGACTATGAATTGATGGAGGGGTTTCAATTCATTCTTGAATAGGAGGCTCTTCCTAATGGGGTGAATATGAATTCTCAAAGTTTCAAGGTGGAGATTCATTCCTTGATAATTAGAACAAAATTTTATTATAAAAACCTATTTCAATCAACATTCTAATTCAAATTTGAAATAAATTGAATAAAAATGCATACCTCTTTGCAATCTTCGATGTCTCTTATGTGTTAGCGACATCCTTGTGAAAGATAGCAAGCTAACGATGCAAATAATCGATGATATTTGGTGAGCGCAAGTTGTAGACCTCCAATCCTCCAAGCCAAGCCGCCGGTTCAAGACAAATGAGGGTTTGAAATACGATTTGGGATTTTATTTTTCTTTTCCATTTAGCGCATGCCAAATTACTCCAAGTCATTTGGCATGCACCAAATTTGGCGTGCGCCATATTTGGCATGCACCAAATGGCCAATTTCGGCCTTTTTTTGCGAATTTTTATAATTTGACACCTAAATTGTGTCACAGATTGGTGCACTTAGCCATTAGGGATTGTTTGTTGTGCATTTAATGTAGAAGAAAGTGTTGTTGGATCAACATAGGAGGATGAAAGTGGAACTGCATCATCATTTGGGACTTGTAGCAATCTATGATATTTTTCTTCCATACTTTTACTTGATAGTAAAAGGGTTTAAGATCACCATGAATGGTAACTTATTTGTTGTTATATGGAAATTTTATACATTGATGATAGGTAGATGCTACGACCTACATGACATGGATCCATGGGCAGCCCAAAAGGATGTTATATGGCATGTCAAGGTCTAAGACTAGATATGTTGTCTTTGTAATTGGTTGACCCACTTGTATAGACCTGGCTTGATTGTTTGTTCAAAATATCATTCATTTTCATCATAGGCCCTAATGGTGATACCTTTTTATCTTTCAATTACTTCCTTAGAGTAACCAAAGTGTTTAACTAGCTAAAGGGTACAAATGTTCAAGGCCACACCTCCATCTATTAAGACTCATTTCACTTTGTGTTTATGAACATATACTTCAAAGATGTAATGTTCGATTGTGAAATAATTGGGATGGAAGATCTTTCCCTATGAATATTAGGCAGTGAGTGGATGCAATGTGCCCCACCATGGCTTGGAATTGTTTGGTGTCTATGTCATTAGCTATGGATGATGACAAAAGAGCTTTATCCAAAATTTATTTGTGTGGATGAAATTATCAAGAGTTCTAGAATGGAGATTTGGGTTGGTATCTTCTTGAGATGTTCAATCAAGCTATAATCTGTAGGATTAGATTTTGATGGACCTCTTGCTATTGTAGGGGTTTCTTGAATGGTAACTTTCCATCTTCATGTGGTGACTCCATGCTGAATATTTGGTCATTGGATAGTGACAACGATTGTCATCACACTATACATTGAGCACAATGTTCTCGTAGTTGAAATTAACATTATTGTAGGTTTTAGCTTAAATTCTCGCATTGTTTCCTTTACCATGGTCTAGCATAGGATTCTTGTATATTCCTAAGTCATTTCTTTTGGAAGTACCAGGTTGTTGGTTGATGTTCACTTCACCATGATCGATTAGGTCTTGGATAATGTTTTTGAGTTTCATATAGTTTGAAGTATTCTGTCCTTTGGTGTGATAATATTCATATTATTCGTTATCATTGTACCATGAAGGTTTAAATTACAACTCTTCATACTATATAAATTCAGAAAGTTTTATTAAGTTAGTTTGAATCAACTTACACAAGATCATTTCAATAGGTTCTCCTAATGGAGTGTATTTGCATCTTGGTGGATAATTATTTTGTCTCGGTGGTGGTGGTGCCCTTAGAAAATTAACTTGCTTTGGATATTTGGTTGATTTTGTTGTTGTCTATTTTATTGAGATGGAGTATTTATCACAAATTTTGTGTCTACCACATTGTCATTAGTTACATTCTTATTTGTGGCCCATAGACTATTGGTGATTGTCCTTATAGATTTGCATTGCTCCTTTAGCAATGAGTGCTCTCTCAATGTGAACTCCTTTATATATGTGTTCTTCAAAGGTTGTTACACATTGAATTTGTAATTGGAAGGTGATACCTATGTTTAGGTTACCTAAGATTATTTCTACTTGTTTTTTTTTGGGTATTGGCCATTTGCACTTGCTTGCCTTGTGTCTCCATCTTCATAAGAAAGAGGCAAAGGTAAGCTTCTCCTTTGTTTGTTTTTAGAGTGTATAGTTCCTCTAAGGTGATTTTAGAATCAATATTGTAGGAGAAATGATATAAAAATTGATCTATAATTTATTGAAATTCTTTTTCCTTGTGGTAGATGTGAGAACCACTATATAGCTTGCCCACCCAAACTGCATGGAAATGGGTGAATAATATAGGAATCATTATATGATACCTCCATGCAAGCTACGTAGAATTCTCTTATGTTCTCTTCATGGTTACAACATCCTTTGTATTTATAAAACTTCACCATTTTGAAGTTTTTGGGAAAGGGTAACATTGTTATGCTTTTATCGAATGGGTATATGAACATAATTCTTGAACAATGTATGAATTTTTCATCTTTCCCAATTGTATATCCTGAATCTTTTTTCAAAATTTGAATTTATTAGGATATATCTATAGATGGAACATTTGGTATCATATTGTAAGTGTTGTTTAGACTTGTATCTTGATATTTAGATGGGTTTGTGTTGTATGGATTATATGGAAGTTGAGGTTGTGGACCCATTTGATATTGGAGATTGCTTTGAGGTAAGGGACCTATTTGATATGTTGGATTGGGTTGAGGTGGAGGTGCATTGTAAAGTCCATAATGGCATTGGAGTATGATGTTTGGTTGGTATTTTGTTGCATGGCTTGTTGTTGTTGTTGTTGTTGTTGTTGTTGTGCAAGTAACTATTGTTGAGCTTGTAATTGTTGTTGAGCATGTAATTATTGTTGAGATTGCAATTGTTGTTGGGAAAGTTATTTTTGTTGCACTTGGAGTTGTTGTTGTGCTAGAAGTTGTTGTTGGTATCCCATTTTTTCCTAGTTTGATGGGGTAGTATTTGATTGTTGAGGATGAATGTATTGATTTGGTGGTATTATGTTGTGTTGGGGAGGTTGTTGATGGTGTTCTGAAAGGATGTTATGATGAAGCGGCTGTTGATATTGAGGTCAATATCGAGTTTGAGATTGTTGAGTTTGACATTGAGGTGGTTGTTGAAGGTGTTGTTGATGAACATGTATGTTTTGTGAGGTTGGTGTGGTAAAATGATTGCTCCCATAGTTCATCAAATTTGAATTCGGTTGGTTGGCATATGACAGTGGATTGTTTGTATTTTGTAAGCCTAGGTTGGTTGGAGTCCTTAGACCTTGAGTATTATATAGCGGATTGGTATATTGATTTGAAAAATTTGTTTGATCTGCTCCTTGTAAAGCAACTGTGGATTTACTTGGTACATTTGTTGAAGAAGGATTATGTATTTTTTAAATGACATGGTGCACTAAGGGGTCACTTCCTTGTGGACATTTTCTTGCTCCAAAATTTAAAAAGGTTGGTTGTTCCCTAAGTTGATTGACATCAAAATCTGCGGGGAATTTAGCACTAGCTTGTGCGAGTCTTAACATGTTTAAGTTTGGATCTTGAATTATCAGAGCATCTACTACCTTAACAAGAGATGGGTCCTATTGCATATCTAATATCTATTTGGGAGTAAATTCAAAGGATTTGTTAGTGTTGTCCACTATATGGATTGTTTCAACTTCAATGGGGTTGGGCTATTTTTTAGTTGGAAAAGGAATTTCATACCCTTTAGGATTGGTTTTAGGCATTCCATATGGTTGATCACTAGCACTTGTGGTAGTGGTAGGAGTCATGCCACTAGGATTCTTCATTTTCTTTTGAGATCTAGTTGTGACCATAAAACTTGTAGTTGTCTTAGGAAATATGGATTTTGAAAGTGTATGAAGATTTTTTAGTTAGGATATTTGAGTTGTCTCAAATTGAGCTAGTAAAGACACCTTGAGCTTCTTTGGACAAATGATGAATGTTGTTTGGATGAACAAATGGAATGAAACCCTAAATTTTTGAAAAAAAATGTTTTTGAATAAAATCTCTTGTTTAAGATGTGTTTAGGGATGATCCATGCTTGTACTAGACAAATGATTCCAAGCTAAGGAGGATGATAATGAGATTCACAAACTTTAGAAGTGGACTAATGACTCCATATCAAGTTAAATCATAATGTTTTGAAACTAATTCAACTAAGCACTTGAAAGAAGATAGTTTTTCAAGTAAAAAGGTAAACTAGGAGATGATGATAGAGATTTGAATCAAAAGTGAGTGATATCAATTTCTAGGTTGTTTGTTTTGAATGGATTAGCTTTTTGTTTGATAGGGTTGAATTGATCCAATGACAACTAAAGGTTTTTAGACAAGTCCAATGTGAAGCTAGTCTAGTGAGATGGAGATGGAAATGTTGAGTTTGTTGTTGTTTTGAATGATTAGGATAACTATAGGTTTATTTTACATGAATCTCAGGTTTTACAATGTTTGTTGGTTAAAATTTAGGATTTGGAAAAATCGATAGTTTTTTGCTAGCAGTCAAAGGTGCTAAGATATCTAGTCAAAGGCATCAAACTATTTTCTAAAAAGGTGTCAAAATACCTAAAGAGGAACCTAGATACAATAGCAGTGTCACACTATTGAATTAAAGGCATCAAAATGCAAAATTATAGCTTTACTTTGAAACAAAGGCATTGAGATGTGCAAAGGCATCAAGATGCAAATAGAGGCATTGTTTTGATAAAAAAGCATCAATTTGCAAAGGTGTCACATTGTAATAGTCAAAAGCAACACTTTTTCTCGAAGGTTGAATTTTTCAAGTTTGACCTAGGGTTTTAAAATTTTGAAATATGATTTGTGCTTAATTTTTCTAGCAAGTGATATAAAACAACAAAAACATGTAGGATTGACTCAATTGGATGTTTGGAAGATTTTTACATGTCTTCTTCAACAAGACCACATTAATTGGTATCATGGGTAGATTTAAAATAAATACACTCCATAGATACGCATCCTAATTTAGTGGTAGATCAAGATTATCAGCTTAGAGTAGGCCCACTCATAGTATACCATCCAATGAATGGGTGACTAGAGTATAGTTTTACTTTGAAACAAAGGCGTTGAGATGTGCAAAGGCATTAAGATGCAAATAGAGGCATTGTTTTGATTAAAAAAAGCATCAATTTGCAAAGGTGTCACATTGCGATAGTCAAAAGCAACGCTTTTTCTCAAAGGTTGAGTTTTTCAAGTTTGACCTAGGGTTTTAAAATGTTGAAATCTGATTTGTGCTTAATTTTTCTAGAAAGTGATAGAAAACAACAAAAACAACATGTAGGATTGACTCAATTAGAAGTTTGGAAGATTTGTACATGTCTTCTTCAACAAGACCATGCTAATTCGTATCATGGGTAGATTTAAAATAAATACACTCCATAGATACGCATCCTAATTTAGCGGTAGATTAGGATTATCAGCTTAGAGTAGGCCGCTCATAGTATACCATCTAATGAATGGGTGACTAGAGTATGCCAAGGTTATATACCACCTTGACACCTCTCACCTTGAAAGGAAAAGATCCTAACAAGGAATAATTGTTGCCTCAACTAAGGTTAGGACATATCAAGTAACTTCATGCATTGATACTTGTAAATTGCACCACTTTAAGCTAGTTGTTTACAAGTGGCTCTTAGGCTTCTAGATTTTACAAGTTCATAGTAGGATTTTGTCATGAAAAAAGAACTCATTCGATATGCCTGAGTCAAGAGGGGTCTCCTCTCTACTCATTACCTCCTTGTCTCAACAAACCAAGGGTCATGGGGCTTGGCTTGAAGAACATGAACCACTCCTTGGGGTACAACTAATAGATTAATGAATTTGACAAAATAATAAATAATAAAAAAGTAATAGACTATTGTATCTATCTATTTTGTTTAATTTAACAAAGAAATTTTATTATTGTAATATTGGTAATTTTTTCATAGTGACTCTGTAATTCACATGCATTCAAGGAAATGGTTTTGATAAATTGGTTTAATTTGGATATAATAGATGTACACTTATGGAGTTAATGTGGCAGACCATTTTTATATCTTTTGTGTTGTTTGGAGGTTAAAATTGGGTATAATCATGCTGGTTAAATTTAAGGCTAATTAGAATATTCTTTCAAGTTTTCAATTTTTTGGAATTAATTTATTTTCTTGGGTTGGGGTCGATAGGAGGTGAATCCTCAGGCATTGTTGGGAAATAAATGGTTTATGGACTAGGTTATTATTAGAATTGCATGGTTATATTGGGTATGTTTATAATTATAAACTTAAATTATGGCTTAGGTTATTCATTAAATATATCATGAATATGATGAATTTAAATGATTAAATTTCTAGTGTTTTTGAAAAAATGAATTAGTATTTCTCTAATTGGTTTTTTATTAACAATTGTGTGATTTTGGTGAATTTCATAAATTGAGGATTCAATCCTTTTCTTAATTGGGTATAAAAATTATATACAATATTAACCTATCGAATGGATTAATCAAAATATGTTGTGATGAAGTATACTTAATGATGAGTTGTATAGTTGTGTGAGTTCAAATTTGATTAAAAGAGATTTCAAAATCTTTAGTAGGGAATGCCAACTATACAATTCTAGTATATTGAATGAATTGAATAGAATAATCTTTGGTTGATTTTCATTTACTTGGAATAAAATAACTTCACATTTAAAAAACATAACTTCTCATTGTTCACACTATATAGCTTTCTACTAAAATGGGCTAAAAAAGTCACTTCTATAAAAATCTTACTCCATACTATAATGTGTCTATACACTCGTGCCCTCTCCCTTCATGTTGTACTTCTTCCAAATTGTAGGTTGCTCCTTAATCAAAAAACTTCATAAGTCTTACCTTTAGTAGCCCATGGGCCTCACTTGTAACTTTGCACCCCTTGCAAAGTTTGTAAATAGATGTAGATTGTGTCTAATGCTCATGACCCCACAACACAATTACATGAAAAACTTATCCTCCCCCTTTGCATGCTACAAAGAACATAACATCTAGATGTTGGAAATCATTCATCTCTTAGACATGTCATCCCTCCTTGTAGCTTTCAAGTTGTGTCCTTGCTTTGGATCTTGTGCTCCTAGATGTCAATCATTATGTGAACTTGGCTTCATCAAATGCAAAATACTAAGGTGCATCCCAAGCACGTAAGTCTACAATGTAGTCATTCTATAGACTTAAACCTCAACTTTACACATACAAATTGTGGCCATGACTCATAAGTTTTCCATTTGAACTAAATTCAAAACCTATCTCCTTCCACATACTAGAAAACATTCAATGCTCTTATATTAAAGTGACTAGGGTAGGGAGATGTCTAGATCATGTGTAAGTACAAGTGGATACCTCAAAGGCATGAATTATTGTCCAAGGCCATATAGTTGATGTTGCAATGGGAATGGGTGATTTGAAATGTGATTGCATGGAAAATGACTCCTTTCCAAGCTTGAAACTTAATTATTCTTTCATGCTCAACTGAATGCTCTATCTTGCATTTGCAAGTATTCTTCCTTGCCTATAAGTGGTATTAACAATATAAAAATGAGTTGATTGAAAATTGTAAATTGTATTTTACATGTCCTCACACCATGAAGGAGCTAAATGATGTAAGAGGTAGTTATTGGTTTATCTTTAGATCCATCTATGTAGAGAAGTAGTCAAATTTGTAATCTAGGGCATCAAATGTTGTAAGATTTTTTGTAAGGGATGTAAATATATTATGTAAGGCATAGGAAGAAACAATCATGCAAGGGTTTATCTATAACTAGATGTGCTCATAGTAGATCAAGTAGTAATTCAGACGGTCTTTTGAGTGTGCTATTAGTCCTCTCTAGAATCACATATGTTGCCATGATGTATTGAGGACTGGATTAATTTGACGGCTTTAGGAAAATTCACCATCAACAATTCACTGTAGGAAAATTCATTGCCATGACAAATTCACCTTTATGTAAAATTCAACACAAGCAATTCATAGTTGGAAAATTAATCGCATTAACATTTTTTAATATATATTTCAAAAACTTTGATTATTTTTTTTGCAAAAGAATAATTTGATTTACGATAATAAAAATGATAATAAAAAAATAATCACATTAACTTTAAAGAATTTGATTTATGATAATAAAAATAAAAATATTTTTCAATATATTTTATTTTATCAGTGATCTATAATCAATTATATATATGAGAACTATATAATCTAATAATTGGAATTGTTAGCTATAACCCACAAGTAAGATTCACAAATATTGTTGGTCTCGTCATACTTAAATTGTAAGGAAAGCTGTTTGTAAAATTGTCAACAAATTGTAACGGAGATGAAAATTAATGCAATTAATTTTCCACGACCGTGAATTGCTGGTGGTGAATTTTTCATGGCAGTGAATTTTCCTGCAATGAATTGTTGGCAATGAATTTTTTGTTGGTGAATTGCTAGCGGTGAATTTTCCGTATGCCTAATCTGACATCATTATAATACATTAATAAGGATTTTGTAGTTATCTCTTCTTATTACATGTGGGATATTGGTAATTTGAAACTGACCATTGAAAAATATCTAACCATTTCATATTTTTGATCTTTTAACTTGTATACTATTCGAATCAAGTTTTGAGAATTTTATTCTTACAATTTAAATTATACAATGATAAAAACATGTATAATTGTATTTATCTAGATGCACTTATATTCTATATAACATTATTATATCTTATGATACCTATTAATGTTCCTTTCTATGTCACAACATCCTTTAAAACTATAAATACTTGCTTGAGAGATTAATGATGCATGCAAATAAAAATGTTAAATGAGCTCATGAAGGTTTTACATGGCTAAAGTGTCTATTGACCCTAAGAAGAGTGTGTACAAACAGAGTTGTGTTTGTGCTCCTTCTAAATACAACATTCTTGTTCGCTTTCCTTTTAAGTTTAATCTTTTTAAACATTTTATACCCACTCGTAATTGTATGGAATTGGACTAAGGTTTGTGAAATAGTGGCATGCTTTAGATAGGAAGATTGATATTTTAAATTTGAAGGACATACGTGGTCTTCTCCAAGGGAAAAAGAGTTGCGCCCTTACGTCCAACATAGATGATTGGTCAAGAATAAAATATTGGAAGGTGCATAAGTGGCGTGAAAAAAAAAGTCCGTCGTTTAACATAACACAAAAGAAGATAAGAAACGCGTAAGGTATGCCCGCTTCCCTTACATCAGCATGGTCTATAGTTAAGGAGTTCTTATGACATGGCGCTCAAAAAAATATATTTGCAACTATTACTGCATGGTCCCATGGGGGGCTTGGGCTTCTATTTCTATGGAGCAGGAGGTCCCATGGAAAAAATAAAAAATTGTGCTACGGGATTAATTGAAATCTTTTCCAGAAAAATAGGAGCCCCTACAGTATAGGAATGAATATTTCAGCTGGTGAAATTGGGGTGGGGCTAGAAATTGCCCCTACAACTTAGGAGTTTTTTTTTTATTCCACTTGTCTTTCATCTAAAATTTTCAATTCTGATTAAAAAATAAAAATGAGAGAATTTTTATTTATTTATTATTTTTTTATCAAACACTATAGTTCATTCCTTAAATTTTGGAGTTTAAAATTTTAAGCAGAATTGCAAGATTAAATCCATGGGACCAAGAACTTTAAAATATTCCAAAAAAAGTTAAGCAGCATACGCTGAGATTTTAAAGGAAGCCCCCTCCATGAGACCGTACCCTTAATGTCGGCACAGTGAGTTTCAGTGCCAATTGCAGAGATAATCTTCCACAAATTTCAGCAAAGATGCTTGCATGTACGTGGAACTGGTCGACCAGCTAGAGTCTCTGTCCCATTGGCTATTTTTAGCCTCGTGGACTTTAAAAGTCGGTCATTCATTCGCTGGACATTCTCTCCTCTCGCCTCTATATAAGCCCCGTTAAGGCCCTCCCATCCCCTGCAACCCTATTTGTGTGCATCGCATTCCGCGTAAAAATCTTTCCATTCTGCTAAAGAATATTATCGCTTAAACGGCTCAGAATTCTCAATGAAGGTAATATTTTTCCTGTTCTTTACTCTTTGCATTCTAATTGGAAGTCGTGATCCGCTAGCTGACGGTTCTATTGTGCAGAAAATAGTGCTAAACTTGGCCATTTACGATGAAAGCATGAAGAAAGAGGCCCTCAAGCGGGTTGCTGATGTTGAAGGTATGACACCTCTTCCTAGTCGCTTCCAAACCTTGAGTTTGAAAGCTTAGTCTGCTGCAAAATCTGACGAGTCTTTGTATTGCAGGGGTAGATTCTTTGGCCGTGGACATGAAGGAAAACAAAACTACTGTGATAGGGGATGTGGATCCCGTCCATTTGGCTTCGCAGATTTGCTAAGCGTGGGTCCTGCGCCAAAAGAGGAGAAAAAGGAGGGCGAGAAAAAAGAGAAGCAGCTGCCTAAAGGTGATGCAAACAAGAAGAAGAGAGCAGAAGCTCCAAAAAAAGTGCCTGTGCCCATCAGATACATTTTTGTGAGGAAAGAGCGTCCTAATCCTTGCGTTATCTGTTGAGCAAGTCTTCTTTGTGTTTTAAAACAACCATTTGTAACACAAATCAGTTCGAATTTGAGTCCCGGCCCCATCTCGAGAGCATTGAGTAGGATTTTAGGTTTAGGGAAAACCTAGATTTGTATGGTAATATTAACGAAAAATTATGTTTTCTTGGTTTTTAGTGGTTTGTAAAGTCAAATCATCACAAAAAGTTTATAACGGATCAATTTTGTTGAATGTATAAAAGTTGTGATATTTGAAATAGGGGAGTGGGAGTTGTATTTTAGATAGCTTTAATCATTATATACTTTTTAAGCTTCAATGTTTAATTAAAAAGTCAATTATTTGTACACATATAATCCTAAATCCTTTTTTTCTTAATTAACAAGAAATAGTCCATCTTTATTTAAGTAAAATTTAATAATTTGCATATATCTTTAATAAATCTATATAAAATATGACGAGACATATATTTCTTAAGATGTCTATTGCACTTTTATGAGACAAATTGATTAAAAAATAAGCATCTCAAGAAGGATAACTCTCAACATTTTTTATATAGATTTATTAAAGATATATATGCTAGTAACAACTACAATTGAAATATGTACGACATTAATTAGACTCTAACTCTAATTAAATCCTAATTGAATCTTAACCCTAATTATAATCTTAACACTAACCTTAACACTTAGCCCAACCCTAAACCTAATTGAACTCCGACCCTAAATCTAGACCCTAATTAAATCATAACCCTAATTGAACCTTAATATAACCCTAACCTTAATTGACCCTTAATCGTAACCTAAATAGTAACCAAGTAATTGATCTTTATCCCTAGGTAACTCTTAACCCTAATTGAACCCTAATCTTAGCATTGGGCTTTACCCTAATTGAACCCTAACTTTAACTGTAACCCTAATTAAAACCTAACTGTTTATCCCAACCCCAATTGAACCCTAATCTTAATCATAATTGAACTAGTTAAACTCTAACCTTAATAGAACCCTAACCCCAACCATAAGCTATAAGTGTAGTTCCCTAATTATAATCATATTTATAATGATACAACTAACCTAACAAAAATGTTAATTCTATCCAAACTTGTAATGTTCATGCTAACTCTAACCCTAATTGTAACTATAACCCCAAGCTTTATCCTAGAACCTTAATCTTAACCTTGACCATAATCCTAGTTGAATCCTAACCCTAATTGAACACTAATCCTAATCCTAATTGAAATAATTAAACCATGTAATCTAAGTGAAATCTAAGACTAACCCTATTTGAACTAGGTAACTCTATCCTAATTGAATCCTAACCTTGAATTTGAATGGGCTAATTAAATCCTAACTCTAAATAACCTTAATATAACCTTAACCCTAAGTGAACCCTAACTCTAAACTTAATTGAACATTAAACCTAACCGTAAACCTATTTGAACCTTAACCCTAACCCTAACAATAACCTTAATTGAACTTTATACCTAACCTTAATTAGATCCCTAACTAGGTAATTGTACCCTAACCTTGATTGTAACACTGACCCTTACCTTAATTGAACCTATTTATCCCAATCCTAACCCTAATTGAACTCTAATGTTAATCATACATCTAATTAAACCCTTATTGAATCCTAACCCTAGTTCAACCCTAACCCTAATCCTGATCCACGACCATTTGAACCCTAACCCTAACCCTAAGTGAACATTGACCCTAATTAAAATCTTTACAATAACCCTTTCCCTAATTGAACCTTAACCCTAATTGTAATCTTAATAAAAACTTAATTGAATCTTAACCTAAATTGAACCCTACTCAGGTAATCACACTAATTAAACCATAACCCTAAGTGAACATTAACCCTAATTGAACTCTAAGATTAATCATAATTGAACCTTAACCCTTATCAAACTCTAACCTTTATCAAACTCTAACCTAAATTAAACCCTAATCCTATCCCTAATTAAACTCTAATCCTAACCCTAATTCAATCCTTATTGAACCCTTACCCTAAATAAGCTCTAACCCTAAATATGAATGGGCTAATTAATTCCTAACCCTAATTGAATCATAATATAACCCTAACCCTAGTTGAAATCTAACCCTAACCCTAATTAAACCTTAACCCTAACTCTAACCCTAATTGGACCCTAAACTTAACCCAAGTAAACCCTAACCCTAATTGAAACCTAATCATAATACTAATTATAACCATAATTAAACCCTAATCCTAATCATAACTCTAATTAAACCCTAACACTAATTGAATATTAATTGAAAGGGTTAGGGTTCAACTATGGTTAGGGTAGGGTTAGGGTTAGGATTAGGTTAGGTTTCAATTAGGGTTAAGTATCTAGGGTTCAATTCAGGCTATTGTTATGATTATTAATGTCTTATTATAATAAGGGTTCTATAATAAAGTTTGGGATTAGGGTTTGATTAGGATCATAATTTAATTAACGTTCAATTAGTGTTAGGTTTAATTAGAGTTTAGATTAGGATTTGCATTGAATTAGGGTTATAATTAGTGTCACGATTATGGTTCAATTGGGGATAGGGTTAGGGTTAGGGTTAGACTTAGACTTAGAAATTTAGAATCAGTGTTAGTTTTAGGGTTGGATTAGGGTTAGGGTGTAAGTTATAATTAGTGTTAGTGTTGTGGTTAGAAATAATGTTAGTGTTTAACTCTCCTTTCCCTTTATTATTAATTGTCATTTAATTTATGATTAAGTAGAATAATATATATAATTCTTGTTTTCTAATTTCCACACTTTGTATGGTTGAGAGATTACAAATCATGGATACTTAGATGTATAATGGTCCATGATGGTTGTTTGAAGCCCTTCCTCATTGTAAAATAAAATTGGTGGGCTAGGAGAGTTAGAAGATCTATAATTAGATTCAATGTTTCGCACAAAAGTATGATCATGTGGTATATCATCATGTCCTTCATTGTTATCATTGTCATGTGGCTCTACATTGTTTGAGTAATGTAGAAATGAACTTGTGTAAATTTCTAAATGACTATTTGGGGGCCCAATACGTGGATTTCCAATATCATTAACCCCTCCAACTTTGATTGCATTTTTCCAATGAGGTAGTGTACCTTGTGTTTAAGACCTATACAAATTAGGGTCAAATGACCTTTAATGTGATGATAGTTAAATATATTTGATCATTACATTCTTTAGGAAGTCTTTTATCGGGATTGAGTGGATTAACTAAATGGAGAGTAAGCAAATTAACTCTTAAGGTTTGAAACACATTGTCGATATATTCTTAAAGTTTAGTAAACTTTTTAAAAATAATTCTAGCTTAAATAAAGGAACATGGAAATGTTTATCAACTTGATGAGCACTTTGTTTCACATTGTTATGCTTAAAAATTTGCTTGAATTTTAATATTCAGAAAGGTGGAAAGAATTTTGACTTGAAGATCTATATTTGAAGACATTTTGTACTAAAATTTTCACAAATATACATAAACCCATAAAAGAAACCAAGCACTCACTGATTTGAGCAAACCATCAATAAAGATGTTCTCAACTCAAAATCGTGTAAAAGAGGACATAATCATGATGTGCTCATTTAATCATCGGTCACATTCAAATAAATGGATAAACTATATCTTTGAAACCAATACGAACTTTCAATCAACGGTACTCTGTTTTTTTTAATTTAATCATGCGCTCCGCCACATTCGTTTTTAGTTATTCATTTCCGGGAAGTTCTCTGTTACTCCTAGTCCTTGGCATGAGTGACAAGAGGATAATTCTATTTGACGGAACGGCATGAAGTTCAGACTCTCTTGCTCACATTTACTAAGCTGCAAGCAAGGATGCCAAAAGCCTTTATGGCGAACGCAGCTCCGAGAAAGGCTACTCCAATTTTCTTGTCGGCCACAGCATTGTCTTTCTGAACAACGATGTTTTCTTCGTTTTCTCATGGAAGAAACATGGGTCAAACCTTCTGGGTACAATGTTTTCCTCCATTTACAAGATTATTTGTAAAAAATTTGGGGTTTCAATTTTAGGGTGATCATGGATTGTGCAATTTTGAAACAGGGTCTCAAAGTATAAAGGTTGAAAAAAATAAAGATTGAAAAAAAGCACAGAGATTCTATATACTGGATGCGCCTCTGCACTGTATAGTGAGTCTGATGCATCTTTTCTTTATTTTTGTCTTTTGTATGTCTGTTTAAGTTATCGCTCTGTTTCTTTTTTTGCTTTACAAGCTCCTCTGTGATTGGTTGTGTTTGTAGCCCCTGTATTTTGTTGACTTGTATTTGGTGTCTAATATGGCAATGGACATGTGTTGTTTGTTAAACCTTCTTTCTGTTTGTCTGTGAAACGAAATGAGTTTATTTCCCTCTTTCTGTTATGTAGATTTAAGAAGTCTTTCGTAGGTGGGTCAGGGTGGGTTGGTAAGTTGTCTAGATTGGAAGCACGTTTGGTCATGTGGCTTTTGCCAGGATTCAAATTCTAGGTTTGGTGGTTAGGATTTAAATTGGGTTTATCCAATTTGAAGTGAGGTGTTAGTTTCTTGTATAATAAGGTAAATATATAATAATAAATTGTTTCTAAAAACGAAATACATCTGAACCATGCCTTGATGAAGACTATAGTAGAAGGCTATATTATTTACAATTGATTCTTGAGCAATATTGCAAGAATACTCCAAGAACCATGAATGTGAACAAATCCATCAAACGACAACTATAAATCTATGTCTGAGCAATGAAACAATAATAAATCTATAAATCAACGTAAGCAGAATATTGAAGTTCCAGCATTTCATGTTTCAATTCTAGACCCATTGCCAGGGACAATCCATATTTTTTTATTCATTTTTTCTTTCATGTATTTACATTGTTACAATGGATCACATAATTGACCAAAATGTGTAGATCATATTGCAAGTTTTCTGAAGTGCGAACTGCAAGGAAAACTAAAGGCAACAGAAAACAGACCAATAAAATTGATTGACGCAAGGATTGGAACTAATTTTTAAGAAGTCAAAAAAATGTCAAGACTCAAGCCCATATACCCAAGAGCCATAAAATTTTTAATACCTGGCTTGCTGCTTAAGAATGCAAAGAGCACATACGCAAGATGAGGCTTTAATGGCAAATTTCTGAAAGTGACCTCTCCGAGGATATAAAGCCATATACGCAATTCAAATGAAAATATCTCCTATAAATAGTAACTTGCACAAAAATAAACTCTTCCAATTACAAATTTAGTACATAGTGCCAGAGAAGGGCACAGGCTATCAAATGAAAATCTATACCTAAAGAAATGTAGTGTTCTATATCAAACAATCAATAGACAGTGGATTGGATTTAACACCATTAATTGTTTTATTCTTGTCAAATTGGAATATTAGGTGATCGAGAGCATCCTGGGACCGATCCCATCTATGAAAATCACCTTCAGTTTGATTAGTGTGGCTGAATCCTCAGTGGGGAGAGGATCCGTTGACTGTCTGCATAGAGACATCTTTTAGTAGGAAAGGAGATACACCTTGAGTTTGTGCAAGGAACATGCTTAAAAGAGAATCCAAGCTTTTTGCAATGAACTGGATATGCTTATCTCTAAGCTTTTTTACTTGGGCTGATGGTACCTGAACTCTGCAAGGGCTGCTGCACCTACACTCTCTGAACAGGGGAAAAATGTTGATTGTCTTAGAGCAAGGAAAGGAAAAAATTATACTTGTCCATAAATAAAGGCAATAGGTAAGTCAATGCCACTCACAATTACATCAAATACAAGAAACAATGACTAACATAATTGTTTTTATCCTTATAGTTGCTGATAAAAATGAAGTTCAGATCTTGGAAGCAAGAACACTCCATCTTAAACAGTGAATGCTCTTACACACTTTGCAAGATCATATAAATGCTTCTATTTGTAGGCACTGATATCAAATATTATAGGCTATTTGATAGATGTGTAAAAAACAACAGTAGCCCTTAAGGGAATGCATAAAGTCCTAACAAAGACATTAGGCGAAGAAAACACATACTTTTGCATATTACTAGGGACACCAACTTTCCTTGACCTTGTAGCAAGTCCTCAAGAGTATTAGACTGACTGGTATTCAGCACCCTATGCCATAGCTGCTCCACCTTGTATGGGCTCATAGGACTGAACTACAGTATTCGTGTTTAATTTGGTGATGAAGATGGCATTGGGAAAACATTTGCTTTTGTATCATTTGAGTGCTGCTCCACCTTGTATGGGCTTATAGGACTGAACTCCAGTATTCGTGTTTCACTTGCTTAATTTGGTGATGAAGATGGCACTGGGAAAACATTTGGTTTTGTATCACTTGAGTGAAAAGGTTTTGGTGTGTCCCGGTTTGCAGTTGCAAAGCAGTTCTAGTTAAAGCAATAATTCGGAACCAAAAAAAAGGCAAAATTCCAAAACCAGCCATGGAAAACAAATAACCGAACATTGATTAAGAATAGTCTATAAAAATGAAGAGATAGCATTAATTAAGAAATAGTCTATATCCAATAGAAGGTATTGATATCTGCTATCTCTTGTTCACCTGCAAGGCATCTTTGATTGCACTCCCTTTAGGCAGCAAGTAGCTCCTAGTGCGTTACTCCAAGATTTTCTAAAACATCATAACCTCCTTCTTTCCGCATGAACTTGTGCTATTCAAGGAAAGCATTAAAAGTAGTAATATATCTAAATCTCGAAAAAGAAAAAAACTATAAAATTGACACAAACCTAGGGCAATTTGTTTTAGATTTACTGCATTGAAAAAAATGAGTAAATAAATCCTCACTAATCAAATAGTGAGATTTATGAAAAAATAAAAAGAAAAAACCACTAA
This sequence comes from Sequoia sempervirens, assembly GCA_007258455.2. NCBI lineage: Eukaryota > Viridiplantae > Streptophyta > Pinopsida > Cupressales > Cupressaceae > Sequoia > Sequoia sempervirens. Next base: position 34,848 of record VDFB02330197.1, read on the forward strand.
CCTTCCCATTACCAGTGAGCCCTAAAGTAAAAAAAGGGATATTGCTAGCCTTGCACATTATTAGCCACATTTATTATAAAATATTAAAACCGTAGGCCATGTGGTGTGTACCTTGGGATACCATATCACTGAGTTACTGTCCGGTCCTTCGTAGTTTCCTCTTTCCAGTCTAGTCCTGTGGTTGTGGGCAATGGATTTGTTGGTTCTATGATTGTTTTGTAATTGTTGCTTTTGTGTCCACCTTTATCAAGAGTGGGTTAGGATTGCCAACAAACCAAAGTATACTTGCAAATGTTAAAATAAATGTAACTTGATAGTTGCTACAAGCATAGAGGTCTGCTTCTTTCTTAACAAGAAGGTCGATCATATAACTTGAAAGAGTTAATTGAAAGTACAAATCCAGGTTTGCTTCCTTCTCAACAAGAAGGTCGATCATATAACTTGAAAGAGGTAATTGAAAGTACAAATCCAAAATTAGGGGATAAATAAAAACAAAATTAAAGCAAGGAAGGACTTTTGTGTAAATTCTAAATTAGCATAAACAAATGAGAGCCATGTGACAGCAAGTCACTAGATGCAGAAGCTCTGAATAGATATTTTTGTGTGTGTGCCTAAATTACGCCTTGTGCTAGACCACAGAGTATATCGAGATGCACCAGTAGAAAATAGAGGATGGTGTGATGTGGAAAAGAACCTTGTCTCCACTTTAGAAAAACATTAAAATGCTTTGCTTGTTAAGTTATTAAAATAATGAGATTTTAAGAATGCGAAGGCTTTGTTGGCTAAAAATTTTTGCCTCAACAAAGCATGATGGACTAGATGTGGAAAAACGAATGAGAAATCATGTGGATGTTGAAAGTGTTGCACTCTAGGTACATAATCTTTCCATCATTAATCCTCTTAAGATTCCATAAAGATATGTAGAGTATAGGGCCCTATGAGCAATTAATTTGAAATTATATCTGCCAGTTTCTAGATTCATGATCTACATTTCCTTTTCAACAATTGGATTACCCTTCCTCATTCAAAATCTAGATAAGGAAAGAACTCATTGATAGAAAACACCACATAATTACCCGCCCCTTCTCAACCCTGAATAATAAGTTACATCCTTTCAGAACAGGGGATGGATTCAAAGACTTTTGGTTTTGGTATTAATAGTGATTCAATTCTATCATGATCCGTTTAGAAATAGTAGTGTTACAAGACTCGCCAAGACTCGGCGAGTCTTGGCGAGTCCCGAGGCGAGTGAGGCTGGGCGAGTCTTTGGGACTCGGCTGCCGAGTACTCGCGAGACTCGCCGAGACTCGCGAGACTCGCGAGACTCGCCAGACTCGCCGAGTCCCAAGCCAAAGACTCGGCCATCAGTTTGTGGGCGTGTGTGTCAAAAAAAACACATTTTAAAGTTTCAGAACTGCTTAATTAAATGGCTAAATCTCGACCTTGATGTTTTTTAAATATGTAATTAGTGTCTTTAATTTACAATTTTTTTAATTAAATGGTGCGCGCCATGAAGGTTTGTGTGGTTTTGAAGGTCTTCATTTGGGCTTGGTGGCGGGGGCTCCGCCCCTCGACCCCGCCCTGTATCGCGACAGGGAGCGCGCCCAGGGCGCTGCCCCGGGACCCCGCGAGGGGCGCTGCCCCTCGACCCCCGCAAGGGGCGCTGCCCCTTGACCCCACTGGGGGTGCTGCCCCCAGACCCCCGCAAGGGGCGCTGCCCCTTGACCCCCGCAAAGGGCACTACCCCTTGATCCTATTGGGGTGTTTCCCCCAAAACCTCATCAAACTATAGGTCTAAGCATGTTATAGGCCAATGATGAATCATGATCGTTAAACCTACAAAATACATATCCCCTGTTGTAAATCTTTGCATCTTTTGCAGTCAAAGCCATAATCAAGGATTATCTTGTTCCATACATTAGACAACAAAGCATGCAGTCTTGAAGGCTACAATAAAAATTTAATAATAAATTCCTCACTTGAATATACACACCAATCATTGAGATGCAAGAAAATATCATGGCTGCATCATCATCTATGACCTATCTTAGACACTAGCGCATGACTTGTCGTGATGTTGGGATGAGTAATGCAAGCTCTTTTGAGCCATAGACTTATATTTTTAATTTTGATATTTGTTTTGATGCCATGGATTTCATATTCCATGAGTTTTGTATACATTTGACAATATTTATATATTTGAATGTGTTATTTCCTTCAGCGAAAATTTGCGTTTATACTTATGTGATCGATGTATGTTTGTGTATGAGATCATAGTAATTTCTATTTGATGATGTTATTGTGTCTTTAAGGTTTATTTATTAAAGGGTGCGTGAAACAAGTGTTAAATCCTTAAAAATCTCTGAATTTCTTGGGTTTTTCTATTTGCCGAGTCTTTGCCGAGTCTGGGCGCCGAGTCCGAGTCCGAGTCAAAAATTGGCTTGCCGAGTCCGAGGCGAGTCCGAGTCTTGTAACTATGAGAAATACATACTAACCATTAGATGATAGTTTTAGATGATGCGTTTCTGTACCAATACAGGAAGACACATTCCTAGTCATTAGAAGATAGTTTTAGGTGAGTATCATATGCATATACATTTCTGTACCATGGTTGCAATTCCTAATAAGTGACATACACATTAATTGAATATATTTGCTTACAGTTTCAGACCAAGGAAGTGAAAATAGATGGCATTTTCAATATATTGAAAATGGGATAGTTGATGAAAAGCATTCTTGCCATTATGAAACTGTACTGCAATACTCTCTAGATCATTTGTCAAGAGGTCCTTTAAAATAACTAACATTTTGAAATTATTTTCTATGAATCTTTGTATCAAAAACACTCAACCAAGCAAAAGAAAATTTGTCTCGTTCAGACTGCAACAAAAGATCCAGCAAGATTTGTTGACATGTACTAAAAAAACCAAGTTTTCTCAGGACTGCATGAAAATCTCCTTTGGATATTCTTTCCATTCGAAAAGCAATTTTTTTTCATAAAACCCAAGCAGTGAATATCACGTGCTTTCTTCTTTTGCCATAGTTAAAAGACATCCAGCTTATGGTTTTAAATACCTGATCATGTCATTGAGAGGAAGGAACAACAGTATAAATGATTGAAAGTCAAGAGGCCTGTCGTCTAACAAAATGAAACATTTTTTAAGAATACCTTCAGTTCTAGCATCAAGCCCCAAAAAATTTGCATTAAATGTCCAAAATTTGCATTCGGGTTTTTATTTCTTCATCCTTGTTCCAAGTGTACCCAAATAATGAATTGTTGTTTTCTTGCCTTGTTCTTCATGGCCTCTATGTATACAAGATTTTGTATTTTTTTAGGATATTTTGTCTATTTTATTGTATTTTAGATAATTCTTACCTCTTATGTAAAATATCTAACAATTCTCCAATAGTTGTCTACTACAAATGTAGCCTGAGAAATTACAGCCATTATACGGGTCTTTGGCCCCCATGAGTCATTATTGCTTCCTCTGTTATCCTACATGCAAAAATTACAAATGACTTTCTAATACTAAATCTGAACATTTGTAGAAATGTAGTTATGCTCTATCAACTTAACCAACATTCCAAATGAAAATTGATTTGAATAGTTGGCATATTGAATTTGATAAAAACTAAGAGCTCAAATTGAGGAAGATCACAAATGTAAAAAAATTGGTAAAATCTATGGTGAAATTGAAATTTTATTAACATGGTTGACAATTTTAGGATATAATGGGACTGTTGTCACTCAATATTGCACTCCTACTAAGTTGTAGAAACTTAGCTTACTGGTGAAACATTGGATCTCTTCTAGGTTTGTGGGTCACCTATGGCATATGAGAACCTCCAAAGAGGGTTGGTTCCCTTGGAACTATCACCTAAACTAACTGATATGCTAAAAATAGTGTTTAGAAGGAGCTATGCATGCTATGACAACATAAACTCTAAGTTTAACTAGTTAACACAAGCTATGACCTGCAAAAATGCATACTTTCTGCTCAAAGGAAAGGAAAATAGGACAAAAATCAAGGGGAAAACTATCACCACAAGATAACTTATCAACTATCAAGAAGATTTGCACAATAAAAAGCAAAATGAGAAGGTAAAATAGCTTGTTTTATTGATCGAAAGTGTTACATACAACTGTGTATAAGCTTGAAAACTTAGTTATAATTTGCTGTTCCAGCATGAAAAAACTTGAAAAGATTACAATACATTGCTGAGAGAGAAAAGAACTAGTGAAAAATTTGCCTAAGGCTTACCTTTATGTTGTTCAACAGTTTACAAGAAGATAGGAACATGTGTGGAGAAAGAAAAGATAAGTCTTCACTCCATCTTTCTGGGTCAAACTCCTTTGGTCGTCCAAAACAATAATCCCTTCTTTTCAGCCCCTCAAACTGCTCCAAAAGGTTGTTTGAGTGTTGAAAAATTCCTTCCTTGACCTTATCCAGCAACTAAGTCCCCTAAAACAGCTCCTCCAATGGTCAAATTGCCCTATATCCTTGTAATCTGCTGCACAACCCAACAAACTGCCCTAGATGCTTGGAAAGAACAATAAACAGCCATTAATTATATCCTAAATATCTTCTCAAATGCTCATAGACATTGTCTTCTTCCATAGTCAACATATTTCATAGCCATCACAAGTAGGACATGGTAGGATTGATGAAACATTAGTTTGCATATTCATATGTTCACTCAAGAGATCCATGGATATCAAGCAAAATGGAAGCTTTTATAAAGAACAGCATATGAATCTAGAGACAATCATGATATAATAAGAAAAACCTACAGGTGACTCTTCCTTTTGAGTTCACTGTCTAATGACTGAGTTCTTCTCCTTCCTGTGCTCTTTTGATGGTTTTGTTGCCCTTGATCTACCCAAGGTTGTCTTCCATGAAGTCTTCACACTGTCATATTTGTCGTTGACATGTTCTCAACCTTTGGGCTTGCACCTTTAAATCTCTCACAAGAAATATCATCATTGTCTTCTTTAGATGATCTCATCCTTCTGCTCATTAATTTTCCTTTCTGATTGTACATATATGGGTTGTCAACTCTCTTGAAGCATGTCATTTCTCTCTGTTCACCTACCATACTATAAACTTCTGCCGAGTAGATCATTACATGATTCACTATTGAGTACTATTAAAATGTGACAATGAATAGAACAAAGAATGCAAGCAAACAAGACTGCCATGTTGTAATGAGACCTTCTCTTTTGCTGCTTTACTTTGATGATTTGTCAAGTACTTTTGGAGGCCTTGCAAATGTAGATAAATCCTCTGTTATTTCCATGCTACGGTCAAAGGTCAATTAGCACAGAAACTTTATCAAAACTCTATCACTGGAACCTCTGTCCTCTATATAGCCCCTTTGTCATCAAGATTCAACACTATAGAAGCTTGAAAGGAGGTACATGGATTCAATTGTCGTGTCCTTCAATACATCAGGGTATAACATGACACTTACCAACACATTTCAATGCTCAGACCATATTATCTTTTTCATGCATCTCTTTTTATCCCACTTTACAGTCATAAGTACTGTTTCCTAGCCACAAGAACATTGTCCCATCACTATGACTGTGAGTTCAACTGTCCATACTTTCTATAATTGCAGGTTTCCCTATACTCTTCTCAGTTCAGGAATATTGATGACAACCTCTTTATTGTGTGCTCTTCAGGTCTGCATTCTCACACATAACTGTGTGATTGTCTTCATATATCCTCCATCTTATCACTCTTGTGAATAAGGTCTGATCAGTATCAAAGGAAGGCTATGTTCAGTTTGACATAGGGCCAGCATCTTCAGAATCCAAGCCAGCTCCAATCAATTCTGCTACCCTAATTGCTGTCGACATTAATTGACCTGCCTCTAGGAAATCTGGGTACTATATGAGAATTGCCTCTACTTACCATAGCACCTATTTGAGCAATGGAAGAGTGTTGTATTCTCCAACATTGACAAGTTTTGATCATCACTCCTTCCTTACTCCTTGGATGTCTCTCATTTTTCTTGAATGCCTTGGCATAAGACTGTCACTATTCTAGACTATAATCCTTTTGATTTGCTCCTTCTGTTTGACAGCGAATGTGTTTAATAAATGACTATCCTCAGAGCAATAAATATGACTGTCATGAAGTATCTTCTATGGCTAAGGACTGTCCACTGAGCATAGCTTTACTGAGATGTCACTTGTCTTGATGACTGTCATCCTTGCACGCTTCTTGTATTCTTTTAGCCATACATGTTCATAACTGTGTCCTTTATTGGCCAAGACCACTGTCATTTGTTAGCTGCAACTCAGTTTGTTGTTGTCTTCTAATGATTTATCATCATGGAAAGCCTAGCATGATCTCTCAGCTCCTTGAACCATCTCTGAATATTTTGAAAGGTCATCACCTTTTAGAAATGTCTGATGAAGCAACCTTAAGAATTTGTTGATTGCTAACACCTGAGCAAGCCACTGGGATGCATTGTTGCTCACCAAAAGAAGAAAACCTCTTTGTATCCATGGTTGAGTCCAAATAGAATATGGACTGTATGTTTGCCTTCTGTATTGTTGTTCTTTGCCTCTGTGTTTATCATCTAGTACAATGAAGCCTTCGTTATAAAATGAAGGGAAACAACACATACTGCACATCCATCCTTTATCAGAAAAAGACTATCTTCTCCTGCATTCTACTGCTTTATCCTTCAACATTGTTTAACTCATTCATTTGGCAGAGAGTCTAACAGTGACAAAAACTTGAAGACTGTTAATCATTGCTTGCTTTGGCTTGTCAAGATACATTCATCATTAAAAAAGCCAATTGTGCAATAAACCTATGTAGGGACAACTACTCCTCTGTCACCAGTAAGTCCACTAAATGATGTCTCTCTGTCATTTGGTTTGGAAGCCTTCATTAAACTGTCTAGTTGACTTGAAACTACTGTCCATTCTTTAAGCTGCAAGCATATATTCTAGAACAAGTGACCTAATTCAAAATCTATGACCAAATATGCATGAATATAAAACAAAAACATGCTCCCTAAGCTTGCTATCTTCTGTCATGATCTTCTTCCCTAACCCTCAAAGAAAAGACAATATTTAAACATCTTTCATTTCAGAAAAGCTATAATCCTTATATAAATCAAGGTGAATGTCTATGGTGACAGAAATACTCGCACTGATATCATTGTCAGTACCATCTTCTTGCTGCTCACCAATATTTAGAAGATTTTGTTGCTATTTTCCATTGATTGCATACAGGTATCTGGAAATGTCTGTGATACAAAGACTGGGCTTTAACTAGTCATGTATTATTTTGCCTTTTGATTCATCAACACTGTCTCTTTTATCTTGACTATTGACTGTCCCTTTACATCTTGTGTTCCCCTTCATTGTGCATACAGTTATCTTCACAACATTCATGACCTTTTACTATTGGACTGTCACTATCTTTGTATAGGAGTGCTATCCTAATCATTGTTCAAGCTACTCCCCTGAAAACTGTCATGCTTTTTTTTTTGCAAAGCTAAACCTTGAAAGCATTTGGGCGCGTGGTTATAGTTTGATGCAACGTCATGAACTTCGCCTCTCCATAATGAACAGCCGTGTACCCTTCCACCAGATTTGCACGTGGATGAAACTCCTGGAGCTTCTCAACCTTCCTCCCATATTTTCCTCTTTGACCTACAACGTAGCCTAAAGACTCTCCCAGCTTTAAAAACCTCTTCCCACATTTTCTTGTTTGATCTGCACGTGGGATAAAGCCAATTTTTTTTTTCTGCCTGAAACTCCAACGTGCCATGAACAGGGCAACAACATGGCATCCGTGCTTTGAGAGAAAAGATTCATCAACAAGGAAACAACAAAAACCCTAAAAACCCTCTAAAACCTTTTGATTTTTTCCACAACTTCACTCTTCTTCGGTGAACGTGAGTTTTGGGGATAAGGTCATCTTAAATTCTGAACTCAAAAGCTAAAAAGCAAAAAAAAAAAACTTATATCTTCCCTATATCATGCTCGTATAAAACTATTTTAGTCCAAAGACTAAAATGAGTTAGTAGGGACCTTGAGAGGTCTAACAATTCAGGCTCAATGACATCAGTTAGAGCAAGCCTAGCTATTTTCAGCTTCTCTCTCAAAATAAATGAAGCTTGTTTCTTCAACTGAGGAAGACGCAGACTACTCATTATAGATTTGATCCTAAACTACTCACTGTTATTGGTCATGTAAGGACCTGTGCCTCAAAATAAGATGTGAACTGAAGGCTGCACAAAATATAGAAGAACGGGTAGAGAAATGGGTAATATGTAGGGCAACAAACATACGGTCTCAAACAAATTCCATTCTTTCAACTCATTATGGCGGGTAACTCGATGGATATTAAGATAAACAATACCCAAACTCTTATGCGTAGAGAAAATTGGCAGTGACATCGCTAATTATTAATACCATTTACTAGCACAAACCAAAAGTTCTCACTGACCTTGTGAATTATACTAAAATTTACTGCCAAAAACCAAAAATCGACTCTCTTAGCACTCTGAACACAGTATGGCCATCTATTAAAGGATAAAGGAAGATTTTTGTCAGATGTTATTGTTGCAACTTCCCTGGTAGGGATGCATGCAAAATGCAGAAGCATAGACAAGGCACTTGTATTGTTTTGCAGAATGCCATGTCCAACTCCTACTGCACTGCATGCGCCAGGCATCTGCCAGGGAAACAACGACAAAAACACTAAGTTTAATTTCTCCCCGAGCAACATCAAAATAATAATAATTTCAATTAATTCAAAGTTAACAAACCTGCCGCGAAAAACCAATATACAAACTACATTTCAGGAAAAAAGCAAAGAAAATCTTAAACATAGCAACATTAGAGAACCTGCACAGATTTTCATGGAGAGAAATGTTCCGAAGTCTTAAACAAAATAAAGCTTGGATATATTTTGTTGCATACTGCCCGAGAACAACTTATATGCAATTCGATGAGGCGAAAACATAAGCCCCCTCCCATAGGCGGGGATTAGGGCAAATCTTTGTGTGTCTATTCTGCAATCTTTGCGTCCATTTGACCAAAACAAAACCAAAACATAGCTACCTTTTGTTTTCTTTTCCAAAAATCATACAAAAGTTTGTCACTGTGTTTTCGATATTTTTGATGCAAATTGATAATCAATATACATGTTTAATATTATGCTACCATTTTCATGTTGCTTGACACCATCTTTCATGACAAGAAATCAGAAATGGCATCACTTTTTCAACAGTCTTTTAAAAGCAACTGGCACCTTGATATTTTTCCTTCTAGTTCTATATTTCCATGGGCTTACAACAGTGCATCTTGGTTCAGTGGGGTAAATATTAGTTGCAATCATCGATAAATCACAACCATAAATTAAAAATAAACTGTCAGTTACATTTTTTGAAATAAGCGGTTTATTTTGAAGACGGTATTAACTCACTGTTTTATTCATTTTGGTGATGTTCTGATTGAACTAGTTACACATGCTATTATAATTTGCAAGAGAATAATAATTGTAGATTTTAACAAAAAGACAATATAATTTCATTATGATTTTTGTATTACCTTAAAATCTTAAAAAGATTCATTGCTGGATTTCTAGTTTTCACTTCTCCTTTACACTTACTGGGATTTATTAAAGCTCTTGAAACTATGCAAAATTGTAGGGTTTATAGAGAAATTTTGATAGACGGTAATTTATTTAGTTTTTTTTTTAAATGAAATTATGAATACGAAATCTATAAGAAATTAGATACATGCACTATGAGCATAGAAACATTCTCATGTTGAATATAGAGTGAGAGGTCTGTAGCCTTTGTTGGCTATTTGCGCTGCCTTAAAAATCTTGAATCTCATTATTCTGGAGATCGGAATTGACTGCGTGTAGGAATTCAGCTGGTATTACTCCCTCTACTATCAAAATCCAAACATTAATTCAGGAATTCCAGGTATGTATATCAATGCCAAAGTAGTGTAATAGACTTAATTTAGTGATGGTTACTATGTACTGTTAGATGTTGAAGAATAAGCAGTTTTGATTAAAAGATTTGATGTATAATAGAATATTGTAGTAGTGCCATGTGTATTCTTCTACCATGCATGATGCCAAATGGAGTCGTTCCATCATAGTTTCTAGTAGAAATAAGTCTCTTACATCATGTCTAAATTTTGAGTTTCACAACTACCAACAAATAATTTTAAACTCAAATCTTGCCATGTTAGCCTGGCTGAAACATCGATGCCATTCGTATCAATTTTCTTCTTTCCTAATGTTTCACTAAGCAGACTCAGCTCCCCCCTACTATCACCTGAGCTCCATCGTTCCTTTCTCAAATTCCAGTACAGCATGGTTGTCAGCAACTGAACAGAGTCATTTTACACCTAATTTGTTTTCTATCAGCCGATAACCACTTTTGTCAATAAGAGCTTCAGACCCAAAAAAATTATAGCTGCCATAATACTGTTCTTCCTCAATGCAATTATGAATAACTATATAGCTAAAACAGAGATTCATGTTATGATATAAAGAATCTATTAACCACTCAGAGAGAGCTCATGTGATTAACAAAGTACCATGAAACTTTCATGGCATGTACTACGATTTAAGGAGCACTGTGTTCATATCGTTAGCCTCCTTGTCGAACGCTAAAAAGGGGGGAAAGAAGAGCGGCGTAAGTAATGTGGCTATGTAGGATGAACCTGCTTAGAAATTCAGAGAAGACATATGTTGGGTAATCCATTTGGCGTGATTGATGCCCCATCCACTTCTCTCTACTCCCCTCTTATTAGAGAGGGGCGATATTAGTGAACATTAATGCGGTCCCTTTAACAACCAGCTTCCCTTTCTCATATACAACAGCATATTCTTCTGCATTCTTACCAGCATTGAGGCATCTATGGTAAAATGCTATGGTTTTTCTATTCAAACAATTTAGTGTTTTACAAAATCACAAATGCAATCAAATGAGAACTTACTTGAAAATAGAAAATAGTTCTGTGTGCACTTGATAAAGGTTATGTAAAACTAGATTGGTTGTTAAATTTAGTAAACCTGATGCATTGGTAGTCTTAAATAAAGAATAAATCACCCAGCACACAATGAGCCATTATTAGGAAAAATGACCACGAGAAGCTCCAATTCCTTGCCTCTTTGTAACATATCAAAATTGAGAGTCAATGTGGATGCAACTTCCTCCAAGTTGTAAGGGAAAATTATTAGGAAAAATGACTACGAGAAGCTCCAATTCCTTGCCTCTTTGTAACATATCAAAATTGAGAGTCAATGTGGATGCAACTTCCTCCAAATTGTAAGGGAAAAAAAGAAGAAACAAGAGGTAAAAAAGAAAATAGAAAAGTTACAAGGCTATAATGAGTCCTTCCTAGGCAAGCAAGGAGATCCCCGCCACTCCTATTCTTATATCCTAGGAAGAGGAATCCTCCCTAGATAAGATGAAAAATATTTGTAGGGTAATAAAGGTATGGATGGCTAAGTTGATATTGAAAAGAAAGGATATAGTCAAAAGTGTCATAGAAGCTTGGGTCGGGGCAATTAAATGGAATAAGAAGGAAAATCATCTAATAGAACATTTCCAATAGAGGCACAAAAAAAAATGAAATAGAATTGCCTAAGCTACTAGCTATAGAAGCTTTAGATGATCAATTCTTATTAAAATAAAACATCTTAATAGGTAAACCAATCCCACGTGTTAGAAAATGGATTGAAAGTTTGAAGTGGGAAGATCAACTAGTGAAAACATACATTGGAAAAAAGATAAGAGATAAGGGAGTTAGCTACCGAATTAAAATTCTAGGAGCTTATAGTAGTTGAGAAATCATCAAGTTTAAGCCTTAATCCAAATGATATTGCGGAAGAGGTGATATCATTTGAACTCAAGGAAATTGTCAGCAACACAATGATAATAAGACAATTTTTTTATGATTCTAATTAACAAATATGAAATGAAGGCAAGGATAAGAAATGCAGAATATGCAAAAACTTTGGCTACCTATTGGACCTATATGTATAGGTGCAAACTTATGCAATCTAGTAAGATCAAACCAAAATTTACAAGGCTTTAATAGCACATGAGGACTAGCAAAAGAGGGAACCAGTAAAAGATGGAGAAATAAAAATAGAAATTGATAGCGAAGATGAGAAGTAGATATTGTAAGCTTCCAAATTATATTTTTTATGTTGTTTTGTGGAATATTGGTGTCCAATATTTATAGGGAATGAAATAAAAGGATAGATATGCTTTCTAAAATCAATGTCTAAATTGAGGGTCTTGAAAGATGGATTCCAACTCAAATTTCTTACATATGTTTTGGGACCCATTTTCGAAGCTCGATTTTCAGAGCCAATTTTTGGGACTCATTTTTGGAGCCTGATTTTTGAGACCCATTTTCGAAGCTCGATTTTTGGGACCCATTTTTGAAGTCAATTTTTTGGGACAATGTCTAAGTGATGAGGCCTTTATGGTCCCCACTTTTCTAAAATCAATATTTAATTTAGGGTCTTGAATGATGGATTCTAACTCAAATTCCCTACATAGTGATATTTCGGTATGGTACTCTTGTTATATGTTTATTGTTTTACTTTCTTAGAGAATTGCCCGAAGCAAGAAATGTTATATGGAATGAAAGCATTCCGGTAGCTGTGCAAATAAAAGATCACCTGAGAAGATTTGTAGACCAAGAATCTTGAAATTCGATGTTGTGGGGACTCTTCAAGACTTTTCAAGCTAAGATGCAAGAGAGATGCATGATTCTGACAAGTGTTGTTGAGAAGTATAAAAAAGACATAACATTCATGGTGAGTAGAGATTATTGTTTCATGGAAGTAGTTGAACCCATAACTGTTTGGGTTCTGGAGTTGGGATATGAAATGACAAAAGAAGAGCTTACTAGTCCTACAAAACTTGTGTTGTTGAGTAAGCCTTGAGATCCAACAGTTGAAAGGTTTGGAACATATGCAAAGAAAAGAAGTCAAGTAAATTTGGAAAATGAGGACACAACAAAGAAAGTTGAGAAGATGAAAGCTAACTTGGAGGAGATGGTGAATACACCTAAGGGTTCCATGTAAAAGATAAATTGGAAACAACCCTTCACTTTCTAATTACCCAGATCTCGAAGTGGGCAAGGTGAGAGCCTACTGGTGTAAGGGGATTTGATTGTAATATCAATGCTGGAAGTAACAAGTAAGCTACTGGCGACAAGTCACCCAATAGAGAAGGTAAACTACTTGGTGACAAAGCCAACCACTTTCACTTTTTAGCAGGCTACAAGAAAGTAAAGCAAAGTACTTGGTGGCATAGCCAACCACTTCCACTTTTCAGCGGGCAACAAGAAAGTAAAGCAAATTCAACCACTTATTCAACAAGAGTGTAGTACAAATAATTGAATGTAAAATAGTTGATTGGTACTACCATATCAATATTACAATGATCATCAGATACTTGATAAAATGAAGAGTACTACTCAAAATGAAATCCTATTACAATATAGATCAATCCCTGCAACATGTAATCAATTAAGCATCATAAAACAAGCAAGTACTAGGGACATATCAGTTATGATATGTTATGACAACAGTCTAATTTTTTGGACGAGTTTGATTTTATAAGAGGGGGAGGTTATTGGTAAGCCCAAAACCCAGAAGTTCAAACCCGAATTCCCTCCAAAAAGGGACGCCACTTTCCTAGGATAATATAATATTCATTAAAAAGCTTTTGACTTGTCAAACTAGGCATCCACTTTATCAAGCATCAAATTATCATTTAAGTTGGCAAATGTCTCCAACTTTGGCATCCAAGTCATGAGTCCACATTTCAAAAACAACTTAAGTCATGTTGCCTAGGTGTGGGGTCTAAAAAGCAACATTAAATATAACATAAACCTTTCCTTTTTTGAACTCCAAGAATGTTGAAGAAGCCACCGCCAAAACTACACTACCACATTGCTAAAAATAGCAACTGAATGTTGAATTACTACCAAACCACACTGTCAGGTAGTGGTTGTACCTTACTAAAAATAGTAAGTCTAGAAATAGTCATTGATGAAAATGCATGTGATAGCCCACTAAAGCTCTCTAAAAACCCAGAAAGACCTAGAAACCTTCTAGAAAACTCCCGCAATAGGCCCCTAAAATGTTGACAAAAAACCTCCAAGAATTTAGGAAACCCTAAAAATGCCTTCGAGTAACTCATGGGACTCCTAAAATGGGCTATTGGCCACTGAAAATCATAGTGCTAAAAAGGGACATTACATTCTGCAGAGAAGTCCAAAGACACATCTGTTGTTTTGTAGGGTACTCCAAGTACAAGAAGGTCAGTTAGGACCTCTGCCCCCTCTCCTAGTGTTCCTAAGTCCTCCAAAACAAAGCTTGCATGGAGTTCCAAGAAGAAAGACACACCAATCACCACTGTGCAATAGAAGACTCCGAAGAGGAGAAGAAAAGAAAAGGCTACCAAAGAGAAGTACATCAGTTGTGAAGAAGAAGAAGATGAAGATAAAGGATCCCAGTTAGTCCAAAAGAAGAAACCTCATTTCTCTCAAGAAGAGACTAGTGCAAAAAGGACAAAGGTTGATGTGGTAGATACAAAAAGTGAAGAGTAAGTGGAAAAAGAGAAGAAATCTTTCAAGTTTCAAAGAAGAGAAAAGAGTTCCAAGTCAAGAGAAGAAGAAAAATCACCTCAAGGTAAGGGAAAAAAGAAAGAGAAGACCTCTCTGGTTATGACACGTAGCACTTTAAAGTTGGAAGCACTATTTAGTGGTATTACAAAGTTTGGGATATTGAAGGATACCATTGTAATGTATCTTGAAGCAAATGATGAAGACAAGGCAACAATAGAAGAGGCTATTGTCAAGTATACGGTAACATTCAATACCAGCCTTGGTGAGACTGAGGATCAACTACCTAGTGATTTGAGGAATGTTTTGAGTGGCAGGAGACAATAAGCTATTGATGAAGATGCAAAGTTGAAGACTTTTTCCTTGGAGAAGATTGGTTCCTCATTGTCTCATGAGGATAGACACAAGTTATCTAAACTGTATAGCAAAATATTCAAAACAAAGCAAAGAGTCAGTACTCTTAGGAGCAGACAAGGAAGACATTAAAAGGCTAAGGAATGAGACTTTGCAGAATGTTGCAGAACTTGCTAAAGAATGGGAGCTACTCTAGATAGTGAAGATCAAATGTAACATGACACATCTATCCTGAAAAGTATAAGCATGTTACTGAGCAACATGAGCAAGAGAATGAGCAACAAGAAGATACAATGATAGATAACATCCATTTGGATGTGGAGAGGATTGATGAGCTTGGGCAAGATGTGTTAATAGATAAAACCCTCCAATTGTGGAGAATAATGTTGTTGAAAAATAAACAAGACAAGCAGAATATCTCGGAGAATAATGAAGCTCAAGATGAACAAAATTTGTCCCCTCCGGATGTGGAGATAAATGTTGAGTAGAATAAAGGTGAGTAGCTCATGTCTTGGAGAAGATTGAGGCACAAAAAGAAGAAACTTTGTCTCCTTTGGAAGTTGAGAAGAATACTTAAGAATGCTCTACCAGTGTTGATAAAGAGAAGGATGAGAAGAATGAAGAAGAAAGCACTAAGATTCGTGGTGAATCCTCCGGACCATCTGGAGATTCATTGAAAGATCTATTGGATATGCAATTACAGTTTCAATCAGTGGTGTTTGCACAACTATTGCAGATTCCAATGCATCAAGGTCAAGTGGACCTAGACAAAATCTCTCCCCTAAACAAGTTAAAGCCTGGTGATGTATTTCATGCCTCCACAAGGAAGGAAATTCTTCAAACTCACTAGAAGAGTATTGAATTGGTAGATGAAGTTGTGAAAGTGTTATAGGACAATATTCTTGGAGCAAGTGTTGATAATTCTTTATTCGGTATTCAACAGTTGAAATTATTGCTTGATTCCTTTAAAGATTATTTTGTTGGTTTGGAAGAAAAGATTAAGAAGGAATTGCAAAGAAAGTCAATGATAAAAGATTAGTAAAAGTTTTTGATAAATGTGGTACTGCACACGGTAAGATGCAAGGCACCTTGAAGTAAGTAAATGAGTGTTTGGGAGAAGCCAAACAATTGTTTCAATTCTATTTGAAGTGGCCAGTTTCTACAAGGAGCATTGAGGATCAAATGGACTCAATTTAGTCTCAAATTGCTTATGCCTCAAACGTTTATGATCCGGTAAATGATGTAGATGGAGCTATAAGAGCAATCATTGAAAGCTTGCATGGTCAATTTTTTCTACTGTAAGAACAAAAAGAGAAAATCATAATGCAATGTAGTCAACTCCAAAATATGGTAAGTGCAAGGCTTACATCTCTAACTAGAGTTTCAGCTAGTGCTGAGAAGGTGGTGCAAAAGAATCTATTGCCAAGTTCTCCAGATGAAGGAGAAGACCTCCATAATCAGTTTGAAAGTCAGTGTCATATGCTTGCCTTTGCCAAGAAGGATTGGGAGGTTGCAAAGAAAGATTGGGAGGCACAACTTATAAAACTGAAGGCATCATATTAGGGTATTCTACCCTCATCTAACTAAGATGCACATTTTTGCTTTGTATATGCAGTTTTCAGATTTCATTGTACATATGCAGAGTTAGTAGATAGTGTTACAGTACAGTTTTGTGTTTTTGGTGATGGATATTATATAAAGGAGGAGTGAAACAGATAGAGGGAGTCATTATCATGTGAATATATCAGTAAGGGGGAGTGCAAAAAAGAAGTATTTGTTTAGTGCCCTTTGCCCTTGATGTTAAAGTGGGAGTATTTTTGGAGAAGAGTGTGTTGCCATCAATGATAAAGGGGGAGATTGTTGGCAACATGAGCATGACAGTGTATGGTGTTATTAGTGATGGTAACCCATTGTAGAAATGCAAAAAATATTGGTCTGAAGAAGACCAAATGTTTTAGAGAATAAGCTTAAGTCCCAGTGTGCATATTTAGTGTTTAGAGGAACAAATTTGTGGTTCATATTGTTTCGCTATTCAAAATCTTGTCATGTAGTTCTAAAGTAATAATGGTGTGTATTGAAGTTTATATCAAAAGATTCAAGGTTGTACGTCTTCTGCAGTTGAAGATATTGTTGACAGAGTATCGACTTTAAGAAGGCGTTTGCTCGTGTCAAATGGGTATGCACTCCAAGTGGCAAGTGTTTTGTTGGTCCGTGTGTAGTTGTGAATGAATAGTTGGTTCATTTGTTGTTGCTTCACTAGTTTTATTATGTTGTATACATTTTGGTTTCTTCTATAAAACATGTGGATTGGAGTTTTGAGTCCACAGGTTGTGTTGTTGCATGGTTCATGCAATTAGGTTGACCTAATTGATGTTTTGGTTGGTTGTAGATATATACAAGGTTAATTCATTTGGCAAAGTATGAGATGAGTACGTTTAGAGTGTGTGCAAGACCTAATATAGTGTGAAGTGCGAAAAGTGATTGTGGTGAAGTATGAAGTGTGTTAAGTCAATTTTATCTGTTTAATTGGAATTATACTTTCAACATGTTGCGGATGCATTATTAGCAGTTAGTTTGGTAGTGAGCCACCCTTTCTTCTATCTCTTTCTATTCTACGCAGTGAGCTCTTGGCAGTGAGCCATGCATAGTGAGCCATTCTTTTTTTCTAGATAGTGAGTCCATTTTGTAAATCGATTGTAATCAGTTATAATATATTATGAGCTAATCCTCATTGTGGTTTTTCTCTTTCAAGGGTTTTCGACGTAAATATGGTGTTCTTGTGTTCATTTATGTGATGCATGCTTTAATTGTTCCTTTCCATTTCTACAAGTTTAATCTGATGCTTTGAATGGATGTTTAAGTTAATGAGGTTAATGAATTTTAGTGAATACTGATTCACCCCCTCTCAGTATTCCAGGTGTTCAACACTAATCTCTCCATCCTCATGTCCACTAACTGCCATTCAAGTTTTTTAAAGGATTGGAGGTAGCCAAATGGTGTTTGCATTGGAACTTTCTCGCTCAAGCTTCTCTACAAGCAACGTATTCCTACCTTGGCCTTGTCATGACGACTTATCTCTAATTGGTGTTGCAACCTCAAAAGACCAAAGTGGAACAAACTCAACTTGCAAATTTGGAAATCGAAAACTGATGCACAATCCCAACTCACCACTTGGAATCTTTTGCATGCCAAACTCTTGGTGGGAATTCACCTCAAATGGGTAGATGCATGAAGTTGAGTCCACGAAACATGGAAGTTTTTGCCTTAGCCAAAATTTCAAAATCGGGTTCAACAAAGCATAATCCTATTTTTTAATAAATGACACCCCGTTTAGGTTCGGGGTCCCGAACCTAAAACAAAAATGGGATCTCGTTTTTTAAAAATCGGGATCCTGTTTTTCAAAATAGGATCTTGTTTTGAAAAGTTTCCATTTTGGAGATCCGTTTTGAGAACTTCTATTTTGGAAACTTTCAAAATGGGATCTCTTTGAAATTTTTCATTTTTGGCAAATTTCCATTTTGGGAAATTTTCAAAATAGGATCCCATTTTGAAAACTTTCCATTTTAACAACTTTTTAGAATGGGATCCCGTTTCGTAGAAGCATAAAAAAATATTTTTTGAAACAGGATCCCATTTTTTAAAATATGAATTTTTGGTTGGGTTTTTTCGGTTCAGGAAAAGGCTTGGAGACTTGAACCTTAGCTTTGGATTTGGTTTGACCTGCAACTTGAAGGTCATGTCAATGTCACAAGAAAATAGGGACATTGGACATATGTCTAAAGATGTTTTTTGCAAAATTTTTTGACGAAATTTAAAACCATTATAGACGAGACAATGTAGATTCCAAATATGTAACTTTTTATACAATTGGAGTATTTTTTCTATTTTTCAATTAATTTTTGATGGAAATGGTCCATAAATTTGAAATATTATGGTGTTTAGTATTTTAATAATTTTTTATTAAAATATTTTTTTGTAAAACAATTTGCATGACAAATGTACTTTAGATGATTCTTTTCAATTTGGAAAAAATAAAAAAACATGAGTTTAGGTCATCTTATGCATAACGTACACGACGATTTCTCAAAACAAATATAACCAATAAAAAAATAACAAAAAAATTATATTCAATAAAAAATTACAAAAAAAATTGAAAACATGCTTTTACAAATCTTTTCCCAAAAGGATTTAGAAAAATATGATTATTTAGGTCAAAATATGGATGACGCACGTGCATGGTATGGTAAAAAAAGTCTTTTAAAGAGTGGTTTTTAAAAACACCTATTGAAATTCAATTTGTATCATCTGGGTATTGAAATAAATTACATATTTGGAAACTAGACTCCGAGTACTACATTTTATTATCAGTGACTTTTTTTAAGATTCCATCTCTAAGTGCTTCAAATTCTAAGGTCAAATGTGACAAATTCTAAAAATCATGGAAAACACTTCCACTTTTTGGCCAAAACGTGGACTCAACTTCTTGCACACACCCTCCACCCATTGGCCATTTACATACTTTTTCAAATGGTTAGCACTCCATGAAATAATTAATTGAATTGATATAACACACACACACATAATGACAATTACTTAACCAATCTACAATAGTTAATTTTGTGTACCTCATATAGCTTGGTGTACACTATTTAGATATTGAGCTTGCAAGACCTTGAAGCTTTGTTTGCACAATCTTGGTCTTATATCATTAGTGCCTCTATGATCATAACTTCTTGAAATAAAAACAAAATAATTATTTAAATTTAAACCTAACTTGGTGTGTCAAAAAGTATATTTCAAATTTTCAAACATCTCAATCATGCTCACCTTCATCATTCACACTCGTCCTTGATCTTGACTACAATCATTCGAGTTAACATATTCATGAAAAATTACATTATGAAAATGTCCAACAAAACATTCTCACATCTACTATTTCTAATTAAGTTCCTTTGTTCATACTAGATCAAATATTTGACCATTGGTATATCTTCTACATACAAGAAAACTTCATAATACTAAAATGTCATTCATACATATAAAATAGAAATTAGGATAAGGGAGTTGTATTTCGGATGACCACTATCTAAATCCCTAGGGTCACTTACCTTGGTAATGCACCATGAGTTAAAATAAGCTTGACCTTGTTGTAAATAAGGTACAATTACTATCTTAATCGCATCAAAATTAAATAAGTGGCAATTGCAAGGATTAAAATATTTATCAATTTCCATCTATGCAAGTACACCTTCATAAGGAGGATAAGAAGTCTTTCTATAATGATATAAATAAAAAATCACCTAATCATACCATTTCATGTGCTATGATGCCATTCATATGCATTCATGTTTAAGAAGGAAAAGTATAAGACTTTTTACTAAGAATCTACACATCATTTCTATCACTTGCACAAAAAAATCACTTGCTCTAACTACTAGACACTAACTCATTAGCTATTTCTACAATTGAATTACACACTAAAACATCATTCAAATATGCAATATTTTATATCATGCTCAACTTTTACCCAATCTTAATTATTTAAAATTTTTCTTCATTTTCTAATGATTGAGTTCAGAATAAAGTTTACATTTGGCCACACAAATCATCCTCCTATCAAACAAAATTGCGTAATCTATCAAATTGACTTGTCCCACTATGCTAATAGGGCTCACCAAAGGAAGCATAATGATTAGCAGCTTATGCATATATGGTCAGGCCTTACAGTAGAAGATAAGATATGTAATCTAGTGGTTATGTATTTAACATGTTTTATTGTTCAATCAATTAGATGAAAAAGAAATAAGATGTGGGCACTTTTCCGATATTAGAGGTAGAGTATATCGAAGCTATTCATGCCTATATATGGAGGCCATATAGCTTCAAATATTTTGTTCAAATTTTGGATTGAGTATATCGAACAAAATTGCATAATCTATCAAATTGGCTTGTCCCACTAGACTAATAGGGCTCACCAAAGGAAGCATGATGATTAGTAACTTATGCATATATGGTTAAGCCTTACAATAAAAGATAAGATATGTAATCTAGTGGTTATGTATTTAACATGTTTTATTGTTCAATCAATTAGATGAAAAAGAAATAAGATGTGGGCACTTTGTCGATGTTAAGAGGTAGAGTATATCGAAGCTATTCATGCCTATATATGGAGGCCATAGAGCTTCAAATATTTTGTTTAGATTTTGGATTGAGCCATAGAGTAGTTTATATTTTAAAGAAAGGTATCTTAACCTTTCTCCTAATGTTAAAATTATAAAAAAGTATAATTTTTTGGTCATAAAATAGAAAAATTCAATTTTTGAGCTACAAAGTTAGTTTTTGGTCAAAATAAAGAGTAGTTTATAATTTTAAGAAATGTGTCTCAACCTTTCTCCTCATGTTAAAATTATAACAAGTGCAATTTTTTGGTCATAAAATAAAAAAAAATCAATTTCTAGGATATAAAGTTAGTTTTTGGTCAAAATAAATATTTTAGGTCCTTTGAGACTACCTTTGGGGGTGGTTGTTGCATAGGTATCTTTGAGATCTATAGTTAAAAAAAGATAGGGTCCAATCAAACTCCTAAAAAAAAAAGACCTTTAAAGTTGGTCCTTCTAGAAAGAAAATAGAAAGAAAGCAATTGGACATAAAAGAGTTGTAAATTTGAGTTATACTTGTTGACTAACTTATGAGGTGTGTTACCAAACATCATATGATGTCTCTAGTCGGAGTTAAAGGAACCAAAAGTGGAATTTCCAATGTGGTGAATGGATTATAACAAGATTATGAAAAGTGGTAGGAATATGCTAGTTTTAGCTTATAGACCCATCTTGAGATTAAGGTGTTAGATTTCTAAGCTAAGGATTTAGGAATCATATTTTTGGGTGGTTTCATCTCATGGTTTTGTAATTACCATTTGATGATTTCATGTATATATTACCCTACATACTAGCTTTCTAGGGCAGGGCGATCCTATTGCCTCTAGTGCCATGTTGCTCTATATAGGCTTTGAGTTTAGAGTCTTCTTCTTGATACCATTGCCCTTTCTTGACAGTGGCTTTGTCACAACATGTACAACTAACTATGTTTAATTAATAATACACTGTGCTAGTTTAATAAATAATAAACTACGCTAGTTTTGAGTTTGAGGTTTTTTGTTTAATAAATAATGGACAATGCTAGTTTTGAGTTTGAAGTTTTTTGTTTAATAAATAATGGACAATTAACTATTAACCAAGTATTCTTCTAATAATTTTCAACTTACAAATTATATCATAAAATTTATCATAACCTTAAATGAAATTTATAAAATTATACTCTTAATTACACTTATTAAAATAATTTTAGTTTAATTTTTCCTTTCAACGGTTAAAGTTGTTAAAAAATAATGTTGTAGAAAAAGATCAAAGAATGTCATGTAATACCATATAGGGAATTAAGCTATATTCCTTATTATTTAAGCTAACACCACATTATTTAAGCTAACACCTTACTACTTCACCTCTATAACACGAGATGATTTTGTTATCTTCAAGTCGAGCCAAGAGATAGCAGGTTGGAGCTCTATTGGTGTTTTTTCTCCTTAAAATATCTAAGACCTCTTCCTTTGTTTAAATTTCAAATTTTAAAATATCAACGTTCAGATTTCTCTCCGAATGGCCTATTTCAAGAAATGTAGAGCTTGTAAGTTTAAATATTGGTCGTCCATCCTCAATGGTTACCTATCTTTAGTGGTTCAATTTTTGTAAGCCCACTTATTTACTAAACTTGGGTGTTGGAATATAATTCATCTCTATTTACTGTTTATTCGATTTACTGGTATGTATTTTGTTAAGGTTTTAAACACCATTTAGGAATGCTGGTTGATATTTTTAATGATATACAGTTTTTTGTGATTGGCATGGAGCAGGAGCTTCAGTAGGGATATGCATATGGTCGGAATTAGGAAAACATTAAGGAATTCAAAGAGAATTGGAAGCAAATTTGACAGGTCAGAGGTAGTTCTATTTATTTTTCCCTCTTTGTTGTTGTATTTATGGAATGAATAATGAGGTAGGTCAAATTAATGATAGCCTTGCAGCTCTAAAACTGAGATGGCCAAATACCCTTCACAACAGGACCAAATTCCAAACCCAATTTATCCCTTTGTTCACTATCATATCACAGGCAACTTGGAAAGTAAGCTTGTTCATCAATGGTATCACTGTAATCAACCAAGTGTTGTTGAATAACTGAATCAATTCTTCTGCATGACCAATACCATTTTCCCCAAAAATCCTAGTTAAATGTTTGGGTTGAGTAATCATGCACAATCAAATTCCTATGGCTTGTAAATGATGTTGTAAATGTCGGATCTACTGTTGAATGAATTGAAAGGGATGTTGTTGCCGATATAAGGAGCCCAATAGCATCCACAACCATATCCAGTTTCCCCATCATGCAAACGATGGCAGTCGCTGTTACAGAGTTAGCTGGGGCTTCTTCTTTACTCCTCCCTCCTCTGACTATCTAAAGGCTCGTCTCCCTGTCGCCAAATTACGACCTCCCTAATCATTGTTGTTGGTGTCATCTAGATCGACTGAATGCCCTCTAGTTTCTTGACCCCGATGATGGATCCATTCTCTTCACAACATCAGAGAATAAATTGCCCCTTCCACCCCCATTATAACAACTCAATTTCCGAGACCGACATAGAATTTGCTACATAGAGCACTTAATCTTAGCAATTTTAATCAAACTTCAATAATTCTAGTTTTTTTGCCCAAATCCAAGCTCAAAATGAGTTTATGAATTTTTAAAGGTGTCGCTCATCTACTTATTGTAGCTTTAGTTTTCTTCCTTATTTGGGTTTTCTAGCCTTGAAGGCATTAGCTAGCTTTGATTCCATAGTCTTAATGTACCATCTATTTGGAGTTTTATTTTTATTTGCAATCTTCGTTCATATATGAATTATTGGCTTGTTAGTTTGAAAGACATAAGACGTGTAATTTATATTTGCACGCTTTACATATTTGAAAGTTTTTTTTGTGAAGAATTTGTAATGAATTCAGACTCCCTGTTTCTGCATCACAATTCTTGCTTTGTTTCTACATTACAGTTTTTGCTATTTTTTTTCTCTCTTTGTTTCTCTATCACAATTTTTGCTATTTTTTTCTCTGTCTCTGCACCATAATCCATTCCACACAATATATAAATTTCTTGTGGTTTTTTTCCTTGATTCCTATCTTAGAATCTCTTTCTTCTTCATAATCTTTATGAAACCATTTTCCTTGTATGTCAAGATTACTATTAAACCTATTATTGATAAAACATGGTCAATTTGCAAACCATGTTCCATTTGTAAGAAATAGTGCAGCCCATCCATTCCCAAATTTTTACTCAAATCATACAAGAATAAGTTTTCAACTCAAAATTTACAATATTCTTTTCAAATGGAAGAACAAGCAGCATAAATTTAAAAGCTCTCACATTTTTAAAATAGTAGAATAACATGAATATGACCACTATTTATCGTACTAAATCATATAAATGTCCAATCTTATACATTTTAGTCCAAGCAAAGTAATTTGAACTATCATATTTCCTTACTCTTCCAAGCTATCTTTTTATTCTAATTTTCCTTCTAATTGCCTTGTCCTTCCTACCATCTTCTAATTTTTCTTCCAAAGAACAAAAAAACAAATTTAATTTGTGGGTGGCCAATATTTCTCAAAATTCTCCAATTAAATTTTAATTTGGACATGACATGCACCCCTTAAATCCAACAACAATTCCCATATCCCAAAGATGTGTGCTTTGCACGACTCTCCCTAGGCTAGATATATTCAATATCATAGTTATTATCATTATGGTTGAGTATCTTTCCACGTTCAACATTTAACACTCTAATGTTGTATAAGATTCCCGTGGTTTTAATGTTAATGATTTGAACTTTAATGTTTCTAGATATCATATAAATGTCTTAATTTCGATTTTTCAAATGTTTATTATTGATATAGTTTAATAATCTTAAGCAAAATTAATTTGCAAAATTTGAAATTTAAAATAAAGATTGAAAACTATATACTTACTCTAAAACCTTGTAAATGAACTACAATTAGAAACTAAAGATTTTATATGATTAAAGTACTTATTTTATTTTTATTTTTGTTAAGGATGGTTAATAATAGTTAAATTTAGTGAGCCATTTTAACTTTTTACTTAATATTAGTAATTATTTTCTTAATTTTATCATGCAAATAATTAAGTTTAAGTTCATTTATTATGCAATGCAATTAGTTAATATTTTTTATTACTCTAGTTTAGTCCTTTAATTTTCTTTTTGGTGGGCCTAACTTAGGTTTCATCACCTAATGGCAACCTAGGATCCTTGTGTTACAATGAGGTATATAAATTAGAGAATGAAATAAATCTCCATTTGAGGTATATTTTTTATTAGGCTAAGGTTACAAGAAACTTAGTATGATGAGTGAGTTATGCTCTTGCACCAATTCATTAGGCATGCACCAAGTCTAGATACATTTTAGAATGATGATGATATAGTTAAATTCATGGGGATCTACAATAATATCCCTATAGAAGATCACAAGAAATGATTTTAAATTGATAGAAACTTCTATGAGACATGAATCATTGAGGAAATTGACCTACTACCAACATCTTTGTAGTGGTAGTGTTAGTCAATAATTCTTGTTGAAGACATATATGAGCTTAATATATGGCCTCTAGATAATTCAAAGATCACTTACATTGCAACCACCTTGGGACCCACACAATAGGAAACTATCAATTCTATCCTCTAAAATTATACTAACATCTTTGCTTGGTTATATGTAGATATCCTTGGCTTTTATCTACCTCTAGTAATTCATCACCTTATGGTACATCTTGATGCCAAACTAGTCAAACAAAAGCTTAGGAAGATCCATCCCAAATTACTATCTTGATCAAAGAAAACTAGATAGAAACTACTAGAGGTATGTTTCTTCTAACTCATTGACTATCTATAGTGGATTGGCAACATTGTCCCTATAAGCAAGAAAACAATCTTATAGTTTAAGA
The DNA here is from genome assembly GCA_007258455.2 of Sequoia sempervirens. NCBI lineage: Eukaryota > Viridiplantae > Streptophyta > Pinopsida > Cupressales > Cupressaceae > Sequoia > Sequoia sempervirens. The sequence goes on from VDFB02330197.1 coordinate 60,910, forward strand.
AGTACATGGATTAGTCTTATAGCTTAGGAAGTACATGATTATATGGAGACCTAAAATCCTAGGGCCAAAGGCAAAGACAAAGGGAGTGGAAGCATAGATAAAGCCATGATAAAGCACCTAGGTAATGAGAAGTCTAAAAGACAAGTAATCAAAGGTTAATTGCAAAATTTTTCTTGACTGAATCCAAAAATATTTTGTAATTAACTATATGCATTGTGGAAACTTGTTATCTTTGATAATCAAAGGTTTCAAACAAAAATGTAAATGTTGTGTTTTAAGGAATGGAGGGAAAGAATACTGGCAAGAGGAAACCTACCAACCCAATAAAGGCTACAAATATACACATTCATCCCTAACACTTGGAAATTTCTATAGTTTAAGACATTTAGGCATGTGACAAGTATAACGAAAGACAAAACACTACAACAAGAACATTGTTTAATAAGGGAGTATGTTGAAGGAATTCTTAGATTGGTTATAGGAAGTTGCCAAAACATGGTTCTATTAAGAAAGGACACTTGACTTAGATAAATTTGCACTTACTAATATAGGCCCCAACATCACCTATAAAATGGCAAGACAAAGATATCATGTAACTATATTGGAAAAAATATATATTTTTGATCAAATATCAATGAGGGACTCTGTAGGCAACAAAATCAAACTTAAAAAGAATTAGAAGCACACTAGAGTCCTTTTAGTAAGAATGATATGCAACCTGGTAAAGGCTCAAAAATGACAAACATCAACAAAGGGTTCTCTAATTATGTCTAAAATTAAACATGGTGTTGCAAGCCATAAAGATGTGGAAACTTTAGTAGAGAATGTTTGTAAACATTCTAGGATAAAAAAACCAACATAGGAACCCATATATTAAGGTTTATCATAATTAAAGCTTTCCAAAATAGCTTCATACAATAAATTAATCTTCATGAATTAAAAAGGCCTTGGAGTAATCCATGGAAAATTGTGTATGCAAGTGAGTTCATTTCCTCATGAAATCAACTAAACTAATAATTAGAAGTAGGAATTCCAACAATTTTAGAGAAACATTTCATTGCAATGTGACAATTAACACATACTTGAAGGTTCTTAACAAGTCTAATAGTTGTTCAAAGGGGCATATATAAAAAACCAAAATCAATTGACAACTTTTCACTATGATGGAAGAGAGATAATTTTTTCCCTCTCAAGCCAAATTCTCCAACTTTGCATAGATTTATTGTGACCTCCTACACAAGAAGCATGTACCATTTTATGGCCTTCAATCCAACCACATTCGAGGAGCTTTTTAATTCCTTATCTTTCATCAATCCCCTTAGTATTTGCTCACACGACCTGTCCACTTTTGCATAAATGTTAGAGAGAAAAACATTAGTCACATCTTTTTTAAGATCCAAATTAAAAAATAGCGTTGTTGTAAATACTCCTTAGCCTATATTCATATGGGATCTATAGGTAAAAGAGATCCACACACCCACCCAAGGTTTAATTGGCATCTTGATGATAAAGTTAAGGGTGTCCTCAAGATATCCAACATGAACAAGTAGGTCAAGCACACACATAATGATATAATGATGAATTGTAGGTGTAAAGCAGTAAGGGTCACCCATATGATTGAAATATGTACAACTCACATTAAATAAGCTTGCCTGGCTAAATGCACATATAACACAAGCAAAGCTTATAGTGTGAGGACATGTTCCAAAGTGCTTCATTAATTCAAATATTTTGGGAGCATCCTTGTAAAATCTATTTTGTGCATATCCCACAAACATTGCATTCCTTGAGATTACATTTCTTTGAGACATTTTGTCAAATAGTTTATGTGCATTGTTTATGCTTCCACATTTTCCATTTATGTCTACTAGAGTGTTCCCAATGATAATATCTAACCAAAATCCCCCTTCCATTAAGCTTTATACATCTGACGAAATCTTTGTCCTTTATCCTTTGATTGATTGAATACCTTGTTCCAAAGCTCCCATTTTGGCACAAGTAGAGAGGATGTTGGCAATGGTTGCAGTGTTTGGCTTTACACCTGCCAATTGCATTTTCTTGAAAGTTTCTGAAGCCTTTTCAACAAAATCCATTTTGTGTATATGTTGCAATCATAGCATTCCATGAGACCGCATTTATTTGGGGTATTTTTTCAAATAGTTCACGTGCCTCATCTATGCTTCCACATTTTGCATACATGTCTACCAGGGAAATTGTAGCTACATCTGACAAAATTCCTTTCCTTTATCCTCTGGTGGATGTCCATACCCCATTCCAAAGTTCCCATTTTGGCATAGGCAGGGAGGATGATGGCAAAGATTGCAGAGTCTGGGTTTACACCTGTTGATGCAATTTGATTGAAAGTTTTTAAATCCTTTTCAACAAATGCATTTTGTGCATACCTTGCAATTTTAACATGCAACAAGACCACGTTTATTTGAGGCATCCTATCAAACATTTCACGTCCCTTTTCTATGCTTCCACATTTTGCAGACATGTCTACCTGAGCATTTCCAGTAGTGATGATGGACATCCATACCTTAATACAAAGCTCCCATTTTGGCACAGGCTCTGAGTAGGCACGTAAATGAAGTCTATTCGGTGCGAAAACCTATTTGTTGCATATGGGGATATATGAACAGGAGAAAAGAGGTTTAAAAAACTTAAACTTTGTGGAGGATAACTTGGAACAATGGTGATGAGAACAACGAATGAGATGGATTAAGGGGGCCCACACGAGCCACCTCAACAGGTCAACACTTAGAGTGTGTTGGTTAAGCCAACCTAATTCCTAGTGTCCAAATTCCCTTGGAAATTAATCTTAAATAAATTGCTCTATTTACAACTTTGACGACCTGTTTGAATCCACTCTCAAAGTTATTCTTGGGTTGAAGGAAAGCCATTTCTTATCTAGTGAGTTTTGGATGACATTAGACCAAAGATGTAGGGTTGATAGGATTTCATGATCCTTGAAATGAGTCATTGTCAACCACCATGAAATTTTTCAAAACATCATTAGGAGTCATTGCAAACAAATTTCATAGAGGATAAAATCATTGGTTAATAATTAAATTATAAATAAAATTTAAAATAGACAGAAGACCTCACCCAAAATTAAAGGTTGATATGGAGAATCTCTATATTTGTTGGCCCTTATTTGTTCTTGTTTGTTCAAATAGTTAACATAACTATACTACAAAAATACCAAAAATGACAAGCAAATAATGCACACAAAAACCCATAAGGATTTGAAGTCACTAAACAAAATTCTTAATCTTTGTTGACCTGTCTTGCCCTTTTCTGCAAACCCACATGTTCAAACCTGTAATGTGGTCAAGGAAATTACATTAAAAATTTAAATGCTAGATAGAGTTCAAAACACACACAAAAAAACACCTAGAAATGAAGACTACAATAAATAATTCGCTATAGTTGTTGGCCCTGTGCTATTATCTTGTGCAAATCCACATATCAAATGTGGTCTATTAGCACTTTATGAAGATCATATTAAAAAATAGTCAATACAAAATTGGGCAAATCGAAAGTTCATCGGTCAATCATTTTATAAGTATTTTATTGAAAGAATTAGATTTCTACAACCCATATCAATGAGAGTTTGTTGTTTTGGATTATATTGTGTTAGTGTGATCCCAAACGTTGATTCAAAAACTAATACAGACTAATCTAAAAGCAACAAATTCTCAAGTATTTTACTTTTAAAAACTTGAATAGGCCTAAGTATGCTCATGTATTGTAAATAAATTGTAGACACGGTATTGAAAACGCCCAAGAAAAACATCATTCATTAATGAAATTTTGGTAGAGGAAAACTACATTGTTGTCTGTAAACCCTTTACGTTTTAAAAAACCCAATAAAATTTTGTGCATACTTTATTTTATTTATTTTACTTATTTTTATTTTTATAATTTTACTTTATTTCCTTAATATTTTCTTTATTTTTTTAGCTTATTTAATTTACTTATTTTGTTTTCCATATTTGATTTGATTTTTGTTTATTTTTTACTTGTTTTATTTTACTTATTTACTTATTTTATTCTATTTATTTTACTTTTTTTTTTTTTTTGATAAAAGTGGCAAAGCCACTAAAATTTTATTAATCTAAAAAAGAGTTTACATTTGTCCAAGTAAAACTCAATCCTGGAGCTACCAAGAGAGCCAAAGCAGTGTTACAAAGTTAAAGATTGCATACTCAATAAAACTCATCCAGAAGCATGTACCCAAAAGATAAGGAAACAAAAAACCACCCACCAACCCCTAGTCTAGAACATCTAGACAAGTATGCAAAGCCCCAAAGATTCAAAATAAGGGCATAATCAAGCTAATAGCAAGACTACTCAAGATACTTCCATATGAGAACTGGAACTAGAGTTGGCCTCATAATGAGAGAGAGACAACAAATGATCCAAATAGTAAACCTCCACTTTTTTGGATATGGTGGCCAAAGCTTGTTCCAAAGACGAAGACCTCGTAGCCATATCAAACACAAAATGCAACACCAAGAAGACATCAATGCCAACTGCAAGGATTTTAGGAGGAACTATTTTTGAAAGACTGTGACAATCAAGAATGGTCCTCTCAAAGTCGTCACAAATAATGTCAGACCTGAGAACCATCAACAAGTCTCCACAAGATCCATTAGAGATCAATTCATTGTGAGATATAAAACCACAAAGAGGAAAAAATCCAAAATCAAACAAGTAATTATCCAAAGCTTTACGAAGCTTCGGGCAAGAAAACAAATACGACTGCACAAATTTAGTAGCAATAATAAAAGACCATTTCAACATCCAATAAAATATCCATGCATATAGTAAGAAAACGGGAAAACACTTTAGAAAAGGTGGCATTTGAATTTTCCCGCAACCACTTATTACCCACCACTTTTTTAATAGCCAAAAAGACATCTGCATCATCCATATAGAAAACCTTACCAAGCTTCTCATGATCAGACAAATGAGAATCACTGTATTCCTTACACTTTACTGGTAGGGCAATTCTATACCACACCACTTCGGATTCAGTAAGCATTATTCAAACCAAAACAACCTACAAAATTTGCACTATACTAACCAACAAGGCAAACCATTTCACTTAAATAGAGAAGAACAATAATTAAGTCACAATGCAGTCGGCCCAAAGAAGATCCAACATGAAAAAACATCATTAGACCAACCAAAGCATATAAAGGAATGATGAGCAAGGCTTTAATTTCCTTGAATGCCACATAAACAAAATGTGAGAAACCACATTGCATGATTGCAGGAATGAAGAAAGCAGTTTGAGAAATGATATGAATATCAAATCAAAGCCTTCGAAACAATATGTAGAAAGCAGTCCACATAATGATATAACCATCAGAACATAGCCTTCAAAATGAAAAAGGCAATCTGAATAATGATAGAAATGTCACATCAAAGCTCATGAAAACTCCCAAATGAAACTCTCTGCCATGATGAGCAAGCTCATTCGAGTTTGGAAAAAAACAAGGCTCGAGCTTGGAATAAAACAAGGCTTTATGAAAATGATTAGCAACAATCATTTCATCAAAACAACTTAGCTTAATCATTAAAACAAGAGCTCAAAGAACCAATAGGAAACTTACTTGTTTAAGGGAGGAATTTCTTCCCCCATAAATTCTTTAAAAATAATTTGCTCATCAATAGCTTTATTAGCAAGAAAATCATTGACACAATTCGTTTTCGGAAACAGTGAGACACTGTTAAACAACTTTAATTGTAAAAGAATTTTTTCCAACAGATATTGGAGCTACCACATGAGTTTTTTTATTGGTAATCGCATAAAAAATTACCATACAGTCTCCTTCAATAACAATATCTCTTTTTATTTATTTTATTTTTTATTAAGAGGGGTAAATGCTTTTGAAAATTATCTTTCTTTTTACCACTTTTATTTATTTTCAGCATCTTTTTTAATTATCTTCACCATGTAATTATTCGTCTTTACATGATTGTTTCTCTCTTTCTTATTATTTGACACTCAATGTTTTTTTTATTTTCTCTCTTTTTTCTTTCTTTCTTTTTATTTTCTTTCTTTTATGCTTGTTCCTGTTTCTACCTCATTTCTCATTTTTATTTTCTATTTATTTCTATCTTCAATTCTTTTTTTAATTACCTTCATTATTTATTTTTTTAGTTATGTTCTTTTTCGTTTTGTTGTTTCTATTTATTTTTATCACTCTTCCACTCTCTCCTTTTTATTCATTTTTTCTTCTTCTATGATTTATTGTTTCTCTCACTTACTACTTTCATTCATCTCATTACTTTTATCTTTCATTAATTATTCTTTATCTATTGATCTTTTATTTGTTCTATACATCTTTTTTTTTCCTTTAGTTATGTTTTTTGGTCATTCATTATTTATTTATTCATCTCTATGTTATTTTATTCTTTTTTCCCTTTTAACTTTTTTTGATATTTTATCGCTTTTATTTATTTCTGTCTTTCTTTTCACTTTCCTTCACAAGTTTTTCTTTGTTGTCCCAATTCATGTCCCTACCTCTTTCTTTCTATTTACTTTTTTTTTTTAACTTTTTATCTTTCACTTCTCATTCTATTTATTTTATATTTATATTTATTTTGTATTATTTTTTCTTTTATCTAATTTTTCAAGCCCATTCTTTCCCTTCATATTTTCTCTTTATCTTTCTGCTTCGCTTTAAATTTTAATACATAAAATGTTTTCAATCATTTGATGATGCTAGATGCATAGATAGTAATTGGCTTATCTATGTTAAAATTGAATTAAAATATCAATCTCCATACCCTCATTCTCTCTCCTAAGAAGGAATAGAAATTAGATTCATCTCAAAGCCCACACGAATAGCGAAGGTGGCTTAAGTCATGGGTATGCTCCCCATGGTCTTGGGTTTGAATTTGAGGTCTAGGTTTACCCTATGCACGTGGCTTGTAGGCTATTGCATATATCCCCAAGGAACTAGTCTCACCTCAGTGTGACACCCCTTTCTGATTTCAACTTGAAAAAATGTAAGACCAAAGTAAGACATGTTAGGTGTTGGGCTAGGTCATAGGAATACCTCTGAGTTAATAGAAAAAGAAGAAAGATAAGTTTATACATTTTTATTGTCTTTGAAAGGGATTTATATTGGAATATTTTGATTGATTGGAGGCCAATTTGCAAAAGATCATAATGTGATTTTAGCGTATTTGTTGATTGATACACCAACAATCCATTCGTATTAAGTACCATAACATATTTCACTACCTTCTACCTTTTGGATCAAAGGTGCTTTAAAATAATTTTTATTCTTGTGACCTAGCTCACCCCTTTTGACCCCAACTTGGCAGAATGTAAGACC
>VDFB02330198.1:0-28556 GCA_007258455.2 Sequoia sempervirens
GAAGTACACAAATATACCTCGATAAGGACTTAACCATAGTCTAGCAAGAATAAAGGCGAAAAGAGTGCTAAAAAGTAAAAGCAATAAGAGATGTGGGAAAATGTTCTTGGATACAAAATGGAAAGGCCCAAATTAGGGACAAAATGACACATCAAAATAGAAATTCATAGCCCTTTGGGAATATTTAACAATGGTAAGATGGAATTGTAGAGGTTATCCATAGAGAAGACGACTTAGGTTGGGGCCCACAGGAAAAGGAAAAGACATTATCATTCTTATGGAGACTCATGAGCATGATGGATGTAGATTCCTAGAATTTGAAGGGTATAAAAAATATTTTGTATAGAATGAGAGGATTGATAGTGGCAAAGGGCATGGTGGAATAGTAGTTCCAATCAAAGAAACATGGTGCAAAAAGATAAAAATGGAGAAAGAAGACCCAAAAAATAAATACGTGTGGCTAAAATTATTAGAAATTCAAGTAAAAATAAGGTTGGTTGCATGCTACTTAATTCCAAAAGGATTGGAATCATATGAGAAAAGGAATCTATATTGTGAGGATCCTTATGCATCACTTAAAAAAGACATTTATGTTTGTAATTGTTGTCACCAAATAGTGTACCCTTACTGAGTTGTAAAACTCAGCCTACTAGTGAAACATTGGATCTCTTCCAGGTTTGTGGGTCACCTTTGACGGAAGAGAACCTCCAGAGAGTGTTGGTTCCCTTGGAATTTTACCTAATATAGCCTATGCTATACTACCTACTGAGAAAATAGAGAAGGATAACATGAAAATGAAAACTAAACTAAAATGTGATCTACAAAATGGTTTTTTCAAAGCCTATACCATTGTTTGGACTCAAAACGATCAACAATCTAAACTCAAAACATACACAACTCAATATTTCGTATGTCTTTGCAAAAGTGTTTCATAACAAGGCTTGATATGTTAAAAATAGCGCTTAGAAGGAGCTATGCATGATATCACAACATAAACTCTAGTCTCAAAGTTCTAGTTAACACAAATTATGACCTGCAAAAATGCATACCTTTCTTTAAAAACTTTGACCTTTTCAAAAGACCTTCCCCCCTTTGTGCATTTGTGAGTTTGAGTATCTTAGATACCTTTTGGAAACTTAAATCTTTTCTTGAAACCCCTGAATATATGCTTAAAGTATTCTAAAATTTAATCGTGACTTATGAATCTCAATTGAGAGAAAAACATTTAATCAAATCTTTTACCTTTGAAGAGAATTTCAAACATATACAAGTCTAATAAACTATTGATCAACCTATTTAGACCATTTAGGGAAAATAAGTTAACACTTTTGGCGACCTTTGAGGGGGTTTTTCTTGCTAAAACTCATAAGACTAGTAGCCTAGCCTATCCGTTGGGCATAGGAGTCAAGAAAGACTTAAAACAACCTAAAAATTAGACTTGACAACCAGTTGGAAATACCTCAAGAACAACTAACCAAACACCTAATTGTGCCTTAGCACTTGGAGAAAAGACAACTAACTAAGTGCATCAACACTTATTAACTTTAAGGAAACCTATCCTAACCTAATCTAACCAGCAAAAATACTTAATCAAACAAAGTCATTAACTGGTTCTTGAAAATAGCTTCCTTTTCTCATTATTTTACAATGTTTCACATGTTTATGTGCAACCATGAGGAAGTGAAGAAATGTCAAATATTCAACCAACTACTGCAATAATTCTTGAAAAATGAAAACAATCCACTCACCTCTTCATGTTGACCAAACATACTTCAATTTTGAGGTGGATAAGTGGGTTGAATGCATTCTCCTTCAGCTGCAACTTCATGCTTGGATGCAAGCATGACTCTTGATGCTTTCTTGGCCTCCATCCTTACAAAATGTTTGATTAGACATGCTCTTGAAAGGAAAAACTCAAAGGTATCCTTGTTGGTTTCATGCTTGTGGTATGTTGTCTTATCATCATGCTAATTTGATTGCTTCATTTCTTTTGGTTGACTTGGCGAAGGTATTAAGATTTGTGCACCATATCCTTGTTGCTCATGATTTTCCTCTTGTAGAGGTGTTGATTTAACAACTAAGTTCGAAAAAAACCTCCAAATCATCCTAAAATAAGTCCTCTTCAACCTCTTCCTTACTTTTTTGTATAAGAGGACTGATTTTGACTTCATACTCAATTTGATTAGCAATCTTATTGTTGTGACCTTTTTCACACATCGCCCCATTGCAAATGGGGACCCCCCAATTTTGGCTTTGCTTTTGGGTCGTTTTGTCGTTGTCTCTCTTGTCTATTGTCTGTCTTTCCAGGGATGTGTCTGTCATCAAGTTTAAATGTGAAATTTTGCCAAGTTTGGAAAATTAGGGTTTGTACTTTCCCGGTCAATCTGAGGTCAAGCAAGGTGAATAAATTGAAAACAGGGATTAACATTGAGGTCAGTATGCTTCCTGCTGACACTCAGCTAAATTTCATCAGATTCCAACTACTTACTATTTTTAGTAAGTGTGTAATTCTGGGTATTCTCTCAGCATTTTTTTGAAATTCCAACAGTCACACTGCATTCGGAGCACATCAGGCTGCTCACTGGCAAAATTTGAGCTGAAACAGACAACTTACTATTTTTAGCAGTTTGGCTTCCAGAGCAGATTTCAGGGTTTAGATGCAGAGTTTTTCAGCGCATGTCTGCATATTCCTTATGGGTTTTTCGAGACCTTTGCGATGGTATAACATGCAAAGCGAGACGACAACTTTCAGAGTCCAGCCTTCCGAGGCTGTTTTTAGGGTTTGCATGTCAGGATTTTCTTTGCATGTCTGCATATTCCTTGTGGGTTTTTCGAGAGCTTCGTGATGATATGACATGCAAACGGAGATAATCACTCCTTTAGCAACTTACTATTTTTAGCAGGTGCATCCCGGCAGTCACTTCCCAGCACTTCAGAATCACGAACTGATCACAATGCAATAGAAACGAGGACAAACAAAGGTCATTTGATACACATGCATGACCAATTAGGGTTTCTAGCTTCGGGACCCAAAAAGAGATGTAAAAAGTTAGAATTTCTGAAAACTGATGTATACCACCGCAATCAGCATCTCTCAAGCTATCTGCTGATAAAATTTGAATTCAAACGGAGCACTTACTATTTATAGTAAGTCATTTCAAAAACTGGCTAAAAATAGTAAACCAGCAGCAGGCGCCGATGTTAGCGGGCAAGTCACATGGTGAGGAGCGCGTCATTCGAATTTCAAATCAAACGGAGTTGTGGAGATATCAGAAATGAGCAGTTACTATAAATAGCAAACTACCTTCAAAAATATGCTATTTTTAGCAGGCTAGCTCAGAATAGTAGTGCCAACAGGTTGATGAAGTCGTGAGGATCTAGTGTTCAAAATTTCAAGGCAATCTGAGCTTCTGAAGTGTGAAAATCAAGAGACTTACTATTTATAGTAAGGCATGGGAAGCTGGCAGAGGAAGGTAAAAAAAATAAAAAATGTCTAAGTCTGAGTTTCATCATGCAGACCCCTGAAATGCGCCCAAGGAAGAAGAAGCTGGCAGAGGCTGAGAAAATTCTAAGTGATGACTCTTATCCTGTAGCCTACTTCAAATGCGCCCTCATCCAGTTGGCGGGTGATAAAAATTGCTGAGTGTTGAAAATATCCTGCAGGCACCCCTAAATGCGCCCTCATCTCTAGCTAGAAGTCATGAAAAATGTTTAAGTATTGGTTTCATCCTCCTACCAAGGCAAAATGCGAGAAAATTGATGAAAAATATTCTAAGGCAAGAAACTCGTCCACCTCCTATGGAAAAATGCGCCCATGCTAGAAGAAAGTCAAAAGAGGTCAAAGATGAAAAAGTGGCTAAGTTTAAGTTTCATCCACCTCCATAGGTGAAATGCGCCCACTTCCAGCTAGTAGCATGCAAAAAATTTCTAAGTATGAAATTCATCCTCCTAGAGGCATCAAATGCGCCCATGCTTGGGAAGCTAGAGAAAGTCAAGGAAAGTCAAATGTTTTATCCTCCTCCCATGCCAAAATGCGCCCAAAAGAGGGCATGTAAGGACAAAAGAAAGGAAGTTGAAAGGTCACATGCTAGGCGTTGGAAGTTTCATCCACCACATATGCCAAAATGCGCCCAAGGATAGCTAGTCAACAATTCAACAAAAGTTCATCCTCCTCCTAGGCCTAAATGCGCCCAAAAAGGCATGTGAAGGGAAGAGTTGAGGGCGTTGAAAAGTCAAGTCCTTCATGACATCAAAAATGTGCCCAAGTGCATGAAGTGTGAAATGAAATTACTAAAGGCATTGGAAGGGTGAAACAAAGTGTTGCTAGGCGTTGAAAATGCCAAGTGATGGATGAATATTGCTAGGCGTGGTTAATATTCCTCTTGAAGTGAGATATGTGCCTAAGGTAAAGTGTAAAAGTTGGATGGATTCAAAGAGTGCCAAGGCGTTGAAGACTCTCAATATCCTCTTGAAGTGAGATATGCACCTAAGGTAAAGTGTCCTTCATGGTATAAAATGCGCCCAAGGTAATGGAAATAAATTTTCTAGGTGAGTTGAAATAAAATTTTCCTCACCACAGGCAGAATAATTGAAGATGAAATATAAAAAAATTTCTAAGGAAAAATTCAAAATGCTAAGTAACTTAAATTTTTCTAAGGCACAAAATGTTCTTCCTTAGAAAAATTCCTAAGTCTAATGGAGAGTGATCAAATTTTCTTAAGACGCAAACAAAATTGTCGGAGATGAAGTCAAATGATGCCAGCTACACAAGGTCAACGAGAAACTTCAAGTCAGAACAAGTAAATACTCACAGGGATGAAGAAATGGATTAAATTTGTCAAAAAATATTTTTCTAAGGTTCAAAATTCAAAAAATTAAGTGAACCCGTTCGTTGTATACCCATGAATTTGACAAATTCTGAAGAAAATTTTCTTCTGGGTATTGAAGATCTTTGATGAGAAGTTGATTTTAAAGTCTTCCACAATTCGTTGAGGCCTTCAGGATGGAGATTTTTGATGGGCACAGGATTGATGAATTTCCTAAGGAAAATTTAAAAAAATTTCTAAGGCAAGGAAAGAAATGTTTGTGAAGATAAAATGCCCCGGCAGATGAATTTGAAGTTGGGTGCCTAGATAATTTTTGATCAAGTTCCTGATGAAAACATTTTGCTTGAGCCAGAGTTGGATGAAATATCAGAGTGAAGTATGCCCAGGCAGAATGCAAGATGGGTTGGAAATTTGGCTAAGGCATGAAGAATTTGAATGCAAAGTTGGCTAAGAAAAACGATGAACCCTTGGAGATCAGAACGTGAAAATCCAGGTAAGTAAGTTGAGTTTATATTGAAGTGTTCTGATGCTCTTCTCCTTGCTTGTTTTGCAGGATGAACATCAAGACCAGGCGATGATGACTTGAAGTGATGAAGCAAATAGTCCAAGATGATAGATCATGAAAAAAGAAAAGTTGCGAGAAATGGCTAAGTATTGAGACTTAGTGACAGAGAAGAAATGTTTTCAAAACTCAAGATGGAGAAAAGAATGGAAGCTCAAGCAAAGTTGAAGAACAACGTAAAGAAGAAGATCGAGAACAGTATGAACGCGTCTCTGGATTGGAATCTTCTAGAAGGATGATGGACATTAATGGCTCATTTATTACCCCACTCCTCTTGGTGGCAGTTTTTAGGGTGAATCTTGTTTAGGGCTGAGGTGGCACAATCTGGGCCATCCAGCTAATTGTAATCTGAGCCGTCTGTTGGACTTGGCTGGCTATAAAAGGGGGAGTCCCCCTTCATTTGTACATTCATGAGATAGTAGAATTAGAGTAGAAGTTAGAATATAGAGACAAATTAGAAGTAGCTTAGTATAGATTGAAAGAGTAGTTGAAGAAGAAGGAAAGTTTTTCCTTAAAACTTTGTAAGAAATTGTTGTGAACACTCTCCCAATAAAAAGAAGTTTCATTGATGATGAATTTCATCTTTTGTTGTGAGTAGCTAGCAAGGTTTCTTCGTCCTTCTGATTCAAGTAGTGACTTAAAGTAGAATAAGTTTCATTTCATGCAAGCAGTAGATAGTAATTGTGGAATGTGGTCTTCAATTTGAGCAAACTTCATCTATCCATACCACTAGTGCGTTCGCTGACGGTGAATGTGCCTTGTGTGGTCAACTGGAATATCATGTACTTAACTTCAATCATGATTTGTATGTTTGTATGCGTCGTTGTGATGGCATTTTCACGCTAAGTTATGATCTGAACACTTTGAGCTACTCCTTTGAAGATTGCACCAGTTCTGTGGAAGCTGTCCGAGGCAAGGCAAAGCAGAGCGTGGTTGAAGCTTGTGAGAATTGATCGCCATGTCCACGCCTTAGAGTAGATTAGAGCTCTCTAAACCTTGCATTTTAAATTCAGTACTTTCAAGTTAGTTCAGGAAACAAGAACTTCATAGAAAAATCTTTCGAGCATTTGAATTCCTTTCTCCGCTGCCGAACAATTCCGTAAGTCCCCTTGAAATACCAACAAATCACATCGAGCCAACTGAGCCTATTCGCACTAAAGGAACCTTGGAGTTGAACGCACGAACTTTCTTGAAATCTTAGCGTGCGGAATACTTTGATCAAGAGAGGATAGGGTAGCTGTTGGCGACTTTATTCTGTGTTGGTGCGGTGACGAAAAACACATCAACACTTATGTGTATCAACTTCTTCTATATTTTGTAAAACAAAATTATTTTGATGTGCCTGTTCATAAACCAACATCTTTCCATGCTCATGCTCATCTTCTATCTACCCAAAAACTTGTGATGAGATTGAATTTTGTATACTCCCTTCTTCTTGCTCAATGAAAGAAGGAAGTTCATCAAATGAGAATGCTAAACCTCATTTACATAAGCTCTTTCTTGCTTGTTGCCTCGCTGTCCCAACTGATTTGTTAGCATAGGAATTGGCATCTTCTCTTTATCTACAATAAAAAATAGAAGTTCATTAAACAAATTAGTTAAATTTCACACTTAATACTTCTTATTTCTCCTTCAGCCTGCTTCCCCAAAAGACTAGACTCTTCAACTTGTTGTCCTAGCTGATCATATTCATCAACCACTTGCAACAAGTCTAATTTTTCCTTATCTACCTCATTTGCAAGGATATCAACAACAAAATACCTCTCTCGTTCTTCCCCAAAAACCTTCTCTTGCTTACTAAACTAGTTATCCTGGTAGACAATAGGATCACCTTTACATAGGTGAATGGTGATAGGAGAAGAAGGCTGATCCGGAAAAGAAACTTGGTAAATTTGATGGGTACTTGAAACAGTAATAGGCTCTTGAGGAAATTGATTTTGAGGAACAAAGGGTTGAACTTGCATAATCATAGTTTCATGCAAAGGATGAAGACTCCTAAAACTTAGAATTTCAAACTTAACAAACTTACTTGAAGATTTAGGAGGCTTGTCTTGCTTGAAACTTGGAATCTTGAACTTAGAAATCTCCTCGTTTGTAGGCTGATTTGGAATGTAAGTAGTTGATTGATCCTCTATTCTTTGAACATTAACAAGTAATAATCTCATATGCTCTTGTTTAGCAACAAACTTTGTTGCAAGAGATTCTTCATATCTCTCCCTTTGATAATCTAACTCCTACTAATGTTGGTAGGCCTGATAAGCCAACTCTTCCTACTGCAAATCAAATTCTTGTTATCTCTTGATATCATCCAATTTCTCATTGAAATCTAGTAATATATTTTTGATATCACTAATACCCACATTGTCAGTATTTTGGGGTTGGCTATCAAAACAACCATGTTGGTTTAGCATAGAAATGACTTCTTGTGGTTGAGTTTGAACATATGTAGGCTACCATGACGTTTGAGTAGGGTTGGGTGGCTAGTAAGTATGTTGATAACCTGTTGTTACTGGGCTATTTGAGACAAAACCAGCAACATTTTCTACTTGGTATGGTTGATAAGGATATAAATGAGCATAATTTTCATGAAAGGGGGGATGGTGAAAGATATCTCCATGAAATGAAGACATTTATTGCATTTGATCAAGTTGGAAACTCATTGAAATGCTTAAAAATAAGAATTATTAAGATTGGTTTTTGTAAAAACGTGAAGTACATACCAACACTAGTCTTCTTGAAACCAGTAAAATAAATTTGGAGTCACCAAATGTGTGAATATTTTTCCTACAAAGGCAGAAATTATTGATATACACACCAAATATCAACAATAATAGGAAAAATTTAAACTGTGAAAGCTCAAATAGTCCCACTAGGTGTGCCAAAAAACTATTGTCACCAAATAGTGTACCCTTACTGAGTTGCAAAATTCAGCCTATTGGTGAAACATTAGATCGCTTCCAATTTTTTGGGCCGCCTATGACGGAAGAGAACCTCCAGAGAGGGCTAGTTCCCTTGGGATTTCACCTAATCTAGTCTATGCTACTACTACCTACTGAGAAAAGAGAGAAGGATAACATGAAAATGAATCCTAAACTAAAAGGTGATGCACCAAATGGTTTTTTCAAAGCCTATACTGTTGTTTGGACTCAAAATGATCAACAATCTAAACTCATAACATACACAACTCAGTATTTCATATGTCTTTGAAAAAGTGTTTCATAACAAGGCTTGTTATGTTAAAAATAGCACTTAGAAGGAGCTATGCATGCTATCACAACATAAACTCTAATCTCAACTAGTTAACACAAGTTATGACCTGCAAAAACGCATACCTTTCTTTAAAAACTTGGCCTTTTCAAAAGACCCCCCTTTGTGCATTTGTGAGTTTGATTTTCTTAGCTACCTTTTGGAAACTTAAATCTTTTATTGAAACCCCTGAATATATGCTTAAAGTATTCTAAAAGGTAACCACAACTTATGAATCTCAATTGAGAGAAAAACATTTAATCAAATCTTTTACCTTTGAAGAAAATTTCAAACCTATACAACTATAATATACTATTGATTTAACCTATTTGGACCATTTAGGGAATATAAGTTAACAATAATGTCATGGTGGAATTTTTAATAATATGTGACTTTAATGCTAGGAAAACAAACATTCAAGCCCTCAATCTGAAAAGAAAATAAAAGAGAAAGGTGATCCATCATGGTTGGAGGAAGAGAGCAATTGAATTTGGGAAATGACCTCACAAGATAGGTAATGCTATACACTACATGGAAGAATTATTGAGCCTATGTAGTTTATACAACAAGGTCATATGCAATGGTATGAGGGAATGGATGAATTCAAGCAACATCACTTGCCAAACCTACAATAGAAAAAGTGTGGTGGACTATGTTATTTTCTCACATTATTATACCTCAAGGCTAATGGAATTAGTGGTTGAAGGTTGCACGATAGAGCTAAAATCATACCATAATCCAATATTGTTGAAATAATGAAGAAGGAACCCTTTGATGCATTGCCATTGATTCCAACATTTTTTGTTGACAGTTTTTTCTAATTTGGTAAAAAAAAATTGTCATCTTGATCCAACAATTTGGTTTGGATTCACTCATGTTATAAGATCGGATTATGTGGTTATAGTATGTTGTTTGGGACTATTAAATACATCTATGCTCAAGTTTTCAACGATTTTGGTTGATCTAGTTGAAAGTTACATATGACAGAAGTTTGACAAACTGTATTCTGGCTTATATAGTATAGTTGATAAGTGTTATTTTGTCCACATTCCTCTTGTGTTTGGTTTCAGACTCTATAATTTTGGGAGATGATTTATAGCTGTCAACACTACATATATTCCAGATTGCACGTGCTCATATGATTACATGGATGATCGATTTTGGATGGATTGGCTTATTTTGTGATTGAGTATAATCCCTGGCCAATCTAGTGCTTGAAGTTGTGCTATGAAGATTAATATGTATTGCGGATGTTAAGGGGATCTATTTTAGATCCATTCCGACCTTAATTCAAGTTTTTCACATTTTCTTTGAGTGTGAAGAAGTTTGTTTCCATGAATGAAGTCGACAAAATGTTTTTTGAATTGAATTGGGGCTACATCTAATTAGGTCGACCTAATTAATGTATGTGGATGTAATAGGGTATATATGTGGAATAGTCTTGAGTTGCATCGTGAGAAGAGGTGAAGTAGAGAAAATGCAAAATCTGATATTGTGTGAACTTGCAAATTTGTATGTGTGAAATCATAATAAGGGAAAAATTGTAGTGTATGATGAGCTACTGCAGAGTAGAGCAATATTTTGTATTCAGAACATCATTGGAACTAAATTCAGCACAAGGAAGGTGCATCTTACATTAGTTCACTCCTTGGTTATGTAGCCACCTTTTGTCTTGTACCTATTTTTAGGCTGTGAGCCTTTTAAGGACATTGAATCCTAGTAGCGAGCCTTGTAATATCTTATAACCACTTATAATATATTGTGAGTTAATCCTCACCATGGTTTTTCCCTTTTTTGGTTTTCTGCGTAAAAATATTGGTGTTCATGTGTTATGTGGTTTTGTGATTTCATTCATGTAATCGTTCATTTATGTAGTTAAATATGTATCGATAATTAGTTGGATTATGACTAAATGGTTTAATAGAATATTGATTCACTCCCCCTCTCAGTATCCTGGGTGTTCAAAAATTGGTATTAGAGCTTGGTTCCTTTTGAAAAGTTTAATGGCTTGAGGAAGATCTTGGAGTTTGAACACATGGTTGATAAAAAAGTATCCTATTCCTATGGAATAAATTTCTACAATTGAATAAGAAGAAGATGACTGCATGTTTGACAAGGAAGAACTTAAATATGCTCTTGAAGATCTTGAAAAAGTTGAAAGCAAGAATAAAAATTTTAAGCAAATCCTAGGAGAAGCAAATGAATGTATCAAAAAGCTAAGAGTACAAATCAAGAAGGTCAAAGAAAGACATAGAGAATTTAATGGACATTTGAAGAAGGCAAATGAAGACATCACCAGACTGAAAGTGCAAGTGGAAGTAAAGAAGAGAGTTGAGAATTGTCTAAATACTAAGATACAAAGCAAGGTTGATGAATGTGCAAAGCTTGGACAAGAAGTGGTAACCCTAAGATCAGATCTAGAGAAAGAAAGAGCTCATGAGGAAAAATTCAAAATAAGTACTACGATGCTTGATGAATTGATTGCAATTTAGAAACCTTCTAAGGATAAAGGTGGTTTGGGACTTAAAGATGGACAAAGTTCAAAGAAAAATCAAGTTAACAATCAAAAGAAGACTCAAGGATATCGTAGACAGTTCAAGAATCAAAGAAGCAATACTAGAAGACCTCCTATCAGACAACCAAATGCTCAAAGGTACCCATCCTTCAATGGTATTTGTTTTTCATGCAATAAATTTGGACATAAGGTTATAGAATGTAGAAGTAGAATGAATCAGAATGTTGGATCCTTTTCTAGACAATGTTTTGCATGTAAGAAATTTGGACATAGAGATACTAAGTGCATAATTCAAATGATGAATAGATTCAATACTGGTAGAATGTTTCAATCCTTCAATCGTTACTATTATACATGTAATGTATTTAGACATAAGGCTAATCAGTGCAGATCAAGAATGGATAGAAGTTAGTTTGGTCAGAAAAATGTTGTGTACTACAATTGCAACAAGCTTGGACACATTTCAAGATTGTGCAGAAGCAAGAATGGAAGGAAAACTGATCCAAAACCTAAGAATAAATTTGGAAGAAAAAAGAGGAACCTGAGAATAAGGATGAATCAAATGCATTTGTACCTACATCTGGTGCATATATTTCTTCTTAAAACTAAGCCCATGAAAAGCTTAGGGGGAGCAATAACAAAAAAATATAACAACCCCTTGGAATCATGAGGTGTCAAGCAATGACACGAAGATATATGATGAATAATGGTATGATTAAGCTTTTGGAAAATATTCTGGTATAAAATATGCAAATCTAAAATATTGCGGAGCCTTATAGGGTTTACAATGTTTCAATGAAGTGCTTGCCAGCTTTTGGAAATTCAAGGCATTAAATGCGGATTTAGGGTAGATCGATAATGTATAAATTGAAGTTCCTAGTCAATTTTTAAATCACTTTCACACATTTGAAAGAAAGTAGAACGAATTAAGAAGTGATTGAAGGCGAGTTGAGGTGAATTGGTTCAAACCCTAGTTCCTGTTGAGCACGAAAAAGGTATTTACTACTATCTATTCTTTGTCAATTTATATTAGAGGTGATTTTACAAGAATTTGGAGAAAGAATTGAGGATATAATGGCTACACCAACCGTAGTTGAGATTATTGAAAGACCTAGACTGAAGTTTAAGAGGTTTTCATGGAAATTTTTCTAGAATGACCCCGACAGTGCATTTTCAAAGATCTCAATTAAGGTTTTTCCCACTAAAGACACAAGAATCTATATACGCTATAAATTGGAAGAATATGATCACCAAGTTCTCAAGGATTTATGGTCTAATGAGTTAACTAGAGATGAATTTTTGGTGAAACCATAATATGCTAACCTGGTGCAAAAGAAGCTAGACATTTGGAAGTGGTCTCCTAACTTGAGCAATGATTTCGATGCAAAGTATGTGAAGATGGCCCTAAGAAGAATGCATGAAAAATTCATGTGGACTGATATGCCTGGATTGATTTCTAAGGATGCAATTAAGGTTGTGAATAGATTGTGTGATACTAGACCCATACCTGTGTTGAAGTCTATAAAAAATGATATAGTTATGTATCTAACTAGTGCCACATTTGACAGGAGAGCACTAAAAACCAAACCTATCATCAATCCTATGGTGAAGTATCCATTTATCATGATTGGTCTCAAAATCTATTTCCAAAACAAAGAAAACTCAATATCTACAACTACAACATATGTTGCTCATGACATGATAGTAAATGGGAAGGATTATGATTTATGTGAGTTGCTTCGGCAACAACTTTTGGAGAACTTGCATCAGACCAAAAAAAAGAAATATGCTTTCAAGTATGGAACAGTGATTGTTTGCTTGCTTTTCTACTGTATGGGAGAGTTACCAGGAAGCAAGAAAATTACATGGGATAGAAGCAAACCAGTTGCACACCAAATTTTTGACTATTTGCACAACATTGGAAACTGCAATGCATAGGATGATGCATTGATTGCATTTTCTCTGTATCCCAAAGGAACGTGTATGAGAGAGAAATAATTCCTAGAAGTTTAGTAGAGAAGTATGCAAATACATAACCTTTCTTGTCTCCACTGATGAATGCATAATAGAGGCGGTAGAACCCAGAACAATATGGATTGAACCCCTAGGATATGAAATTGATGAGAAAGAGGTTGAGAGATACATAGAAATATTGTTAAGCAGCCCTAAGGACCCATCTCTGCCTAGACACGACACATATGAGGAGAAATCTACTAAAGTATACTTGGAGACTTCAGCACCTTCTAGAACCAAAAGGGTGACAAACAAGTTGAACAACTCTTTGGAATGCATGGCTTCTCAAAAGAAGATGTTGAAAGATTGAGGGAAGTTGTAGCAGAGAGGAAAGCTAAAGCAGTTGAAACTGTTGGTGAGTCCTTCAGACCATGTAGATTAGGAAGATCAACTTCCACCCCTGTCTCTGCAATGCCAAAACCTACTACCACAACTACCATTAAAGGGAAGAAGGTGGAGCCCAATGCTCCTACTACAGTTGATACACTTGCACCCTCTAAACCCAACACTCAAACCTTAAAGAAGAAGAATGTACCTTTGGTAGCACCTCCTACTACCTCTAGAAGAAGAAAGAAACAAAAAGCATGTAGATCGAAACCTAAGTGATGTTGTGGAAGAAGAAATTGAACTTGGGCTAGAGGAAGAAGAAAAATTGAAATGAAAGAGAAGAAGCAATGTTTCCACTAGTGGTGAAGGTGCCTCACAAGAGGTTAGTACTGCATCAAAAAGGGCTAGAGTTAATATTGTGGATTCTTCTAAAGAAGAGGAGATGGAAAAGGAGAAAGAAGCTTTCATAATTCATATACGCAAGAAGAAAGAGGAAAAGAAAATAGATGAAGGCACATCAAATCCTGAGAAGAAGAAGCTCGAGACTCCTTCGGTAAGACCTCGTTCACCTATAAATTTGGAATCCTTGGTTAACAATATGTTAGAACATGATGGATTATTAGAAGCCGTTGCCAAATTGTATGATGAAGTTGATGGGGAAGATCAAAAAACTATTATAGATGCACTTGTTCAGTATATGATCATTTTGGATGAAAGTATGGACAACATAAAGGAGAAGGTAACTAATGTTGTATGGAAAGCTCTGGTGAAAAGAAGACATAAGGCTGTCAAAGCATAAAACAAGATCAAAACCGATGCTTTGAGCAATATTGGATCCTCTTTGTTTGAGGATGATAAGGCCACCCTACAAGTGTTGGAGCCTAAAATTTTTGGCCAATTTTTTACAAAATTGATGAGGAAATGAACTGCAACACTCAGAAATGCATTTGTAAAAACTGCCTCAAAGTGCCCACTTTGAAAAATCACAAAATGAAGCTAGTGCAATTTCATGCAAAATCACTTTGTGGACATGTTCATCTATCATATGTGAGTGTCTTTGCCAAGGTTTCAAAAGGACAAGTTGAAGGGTTTTGGGAAGGTCTATTGTTTACACAGTGTTAAATATGTTAAAGTGGTCAACTTTGGAGGAAAATATTAAGCAACTAAAAGAGTTTCATTAAAAACCAATTGGTGATTTAGATTATCCCCATCTCAATGTGCATCCATGTCAGTTTTCAGGGCTTTAGGACATCATTTGGTATTTTTTCAAAATCAAAACCAAATGGATTTTACCCAGTTTGGAGACTGCATTTCCAGAACAGCTGCAGAGGGGTCAAGTTTGACTCTTGATATCTTGTGAATGAAGAATATTGATGATAAATCCTTTTGCAAACATATTCATGGATCCTAAATGAACCAATCCTCCAATTTATAAATTCCCAAGTTCAGATTTGATATTTTTTCAAAAGGGGAAGTTGGTGGGTTTTAGTTGAGTTTGACAGTGGCAGTTTTCAAAAAATGTTAAATAAGCAACTTTGATTGTTAACAACTTTCAATCTCAATAAATTCATACCAATCTATCTTGCAACCACACTCCCCTACCATCAATTAACATACTGGTGAATTTTCATGGCTCCAAGAGAATATTTGATCAGTTTTCCACAGCGATTCTGGAGGCCACTTGGCTCTTTTTGACTGCAGTGTCATGTCAAAAAACAAATTCTAATGAATACCCATTCAGGTTTGAGTGTTCATATGCAATACAAAAGAGCCCCTTCCTAAGTCAAGTTCATGAGAAAGAGGGATTGCCATTATGATCAATAGTCTGAATTCACCCCAGTACATCAAAAGGTAAAGAATAAGTTTTGAAGTATTGATATAAAAGTTGAACTCTTGAAGACTTGAGATCACACCCATGTAGCATGAATAATATAGTTATAATTCTACATCAATTAAGCACATAATAGTCTCAAATCACATTTTCTCCCAATTTGGTCAAGAAGAGTTTTAACATGGGCATGAAAATGAGTTAGAAGCCAAACAACACTTCACATGAACATTTGGGCTTATTCAGTGGTGATGGATAAAATAATATTCACTACATTACTATGAAAGTAGGAAGTTAGTTGACCAATATATTGCAATTCAAAAGGATAGTAATCTTGCATAGGAGAAGATCACCATGAAGCATAATATGAGTACAGGTAGAGAAAAGCCAAGAAAGCAATTTTTTATCACTACCCACTTCAGTTTAGAGTCAAGGAATTTTAACCATGGAGGTTATAAATGAAACAATTTTCAAGCAACTTCTTGAGGTTGCTCAGGATAAGCGATTGGGGGAAGCAGTTCAAGATAAGCAAAAGGTAAAAGAATATTGCGAGTGATATGAGAAGGCCGAATTGATGAAGAAAGAAAGTTTGGAAAGATCTGCAAAAGATACGGTTAATGAGGGCTATGGGCGAACATTATAGGCTGTGACATACTCTGTTGACATTTGGATACATCACCGTGCCTTTGAGTTATTAAAATTTGAAGACCCAACTGATATTCAAAGGCTATATAAAAAGGGTTTTATATATCACACCTTCTCTGGGATAAGTACATTGACTTCAAATATTCGCAGCTAGAAATGAGGTCACCTGGCACAAATTTACCCTCTAGATACCCATTTAATGACTTGATCACTAATATGAAAGCTTTAATATTAAAATGAATTCTATCAGTACAATATGGGTAAAAATAAAGAAGAGATTTAAATATGAAATTGCGGGAGTAATAAATATTAAAATGAATTCTATCAGTACAATATGGGTAAAAATAAAGAAGAGATTTAAATAAGAAATTGGGGGAGTAATAAAGTGAAGACTTATTGAATAAAGGTGAAGGTAGACACAGAGAGTGTTTTCTTTATAAAATAAAATATTTTAATCAAGGGGGTTAGAAGTGGGTGATTTCTATTGAAATAATATTTTATTAAATATGGTATGGGTAAAAAGAGATATGAAAATCTAATGAATGGTAACAAATGAAAATTAAATTTTATGAGGAGGCAAATGCAAAGGGAGTTAAAAGGGGATAATTATTTTTTACCTGAAGATTACTATTGAATTAAATTTCATGGAGATAATGAAGATTAAAGTATTTTAATTTGCCGAAGGCAATTAATTAAAATAAAGTGAAGCGATGCACAGATGGGCGAGCGAAGGGTCATAACCCTAGAAGATATAATGTATATATGCCAAATGAAATCAAATGAAGAAATCATTAGAATTAGACTAGAATTAGTAGTTAGGTAGTTGGATAGGTGGAACAGTTGCCAAAACAAAATATCATGATGTGTATTGCAAAATCTCTTGAAATAATGCAAATGGAGAAGAAGTTTTAATCTGGTGGCTAAAATCTGGTGTCTATTCTTTGTTGAGTTGAACAATTATTTGGATGTCTCCACATTGTTATTTCTCTGTTATTTGAACCTGTGTATCCAAGTTGATATTTCAGTTTCATCAAGACACACTTGTTTTTGTGTAATCAAGTTAATTGGTTTCTATTAAAGAATTAAAATCCTTTTGATTGATTACACTAACTTGGAGGTAATATTTGGATCAATAAGAAGAGTTAGGTAATTGATAAGATTATCATAATGTCTCCAACTTGATGTTATCTTGTTATTCAAATTGAGGAAATACTTCATTTGTCAATACAAATTTGTTGTCATTGTGTGATTCTTTTAATTGGTTCCTTCAAGGAAGGATTAAAATCCTTTTAATAAATCATAGTAGCCTGATAGGATCAATTGGATCAATAAGTAGAGTTTGTCATTCACATTCTTGCACATTTATACAAGGTATAAACAATCACAAGTGCCAAACAATTAGAATTGTAGCTAGTGAGTAAATCACATATCTTTCACCTCTTGACTCCATTAGCCCAACAAAAGTAGGCATTGGTCATACCAATTCCATTTTAGAATTTCATAAAATCTTATCCATACATTCACATTTCAAATTCAGTACTAGGAGTAGGAGTAATTAACAAGTTTTCATCTATCCCACTCTATTTGCCATTGTGGATAGATCCATCAATTTGATCAAATCATACATTCTTTTAATATGCTTTAGTTATCAAGGTCCACCCGCCTAGGTTTAGTAGAGTCTGAAGTGCAGGGAGTCATCAACCGTTTAGGTTAACTCCATTCATTGGTTCAAGAACATTGCAAGTCTAATCATAGAGCCTGGCATCCTCTTAGGATTTGTAATATGCATTTTTTAGATCCAACACTACTAGAAGCATACACACAATAGTTCAGGGTAAAACAAAGGGTCACCATCCTTATGACCATAGAGAAGGACAACACAGTAAAGTTGAAACATGAAAATTTTGATACAGTGAGAGAAATGGCACTGCAATAGTGGATATTGATGGTCCTTCATCCGAGACAACTCAATTCAAGGAGCCCAGTAAAGATAAAGCTACTGATGAAGAGGAAAATATTCCTCCCATATCTAATTCACATGTGTTTCAAGAAGTACTAGTAGAAGAGGTAAATGCTTATTCCACAAATGAGATTCCACATTTGGATGTCCTAGGGAATACAGTTGATGATATGCATGCCCATCCGAAGACATTTCCTCCTCTAAAAGATCAGAATAAGAATGATGTCAATGATGATGTTGAAGATCAAAATGACAAACAAAATAAGGATACCGAAAATGAAGGTGAAGAAAATTAAAATGGAGAAGAAGAAAAAGGTAAAGATGAAAAAAATAATGATGAGAAGGATGATAAATAAAGATAAAAAGAAGGATGAAAAGAAAGATAGGAAAAAGGAAAACACCTCAATAAAAGAAGAAGAAGAAGAGAAAGAAGAATCTGTAGTTGAAAGAAATGAAGAAGAATCCCAGAAGACCATAGAGCCAACAAAGTCACTCGGAGAATCCTCTAAAAACACTCTCAAGGGTCTTCTGACAAGATAAATAAGGATTCAACCATTCATTCCTCCCCAATTGGTTCAACTGCCATCATAACAAGGCTATGTTGATTTGAACAAGATCACATATGTTCAGAGATTGGAGATTGGAGACACTTTTATTACCTCTGGGAGAAAAGAAATTATAGAAACCCATCAGAAGGGGACTGAGCTAATCAATGATGCCATTAAATTTTTATAGGATGCAACCCTCGGTACCATTGTTGATGATTCTTTAACACCTGTTGAGAATTTGAAATTTATGCTTGATTCATTTAGAGAATATACTTCTAGTCTAAAGGAGCAAGCTGCAAAATAAGTTGAGTCAAGTATTGCAGAGAAAAGATTGCTTGAGATTCAAGACAGATGTGCAAGTGCACATAGAAAGGTCATGAAATGCTTGGAAGAAGTGAAGGAATGTGAGGATGGGGCTCATACACTATTCTTGTATTGCATGAGATGGTCGGATGCTACTCAAGGAATTAAGGACCTAATGGACTCAATAGAGTCATAGTTAACTAATTCCTCCAAAACTTATGACCTCATACAAGACAGAAACTATGCCTCTTGGACTGGAATTTGAGGCTTGCAAAATAAGTTTTTCAACATGCAAAGACAAAAAGAGGATGTTATAAGGCGATTCAGACAACTTGGAGACCTGGTAAAGTGCAAGCATATACTTATACCATGTGCTCTTATTGAAGCTGAAAAACTTGAAAAGATAAATCCTTATCCAACAACTCTGAAAGAAGGAGAGGATAGCTTGGTGAAGTTGGAATCAATGCATAAGGCACTTGTTACGGCTAAGAGGAGTTGGGATGAAGGTAAATATTCTTGGGAAGCCATTCTCAAAGAACTTGAAGGTAATTCCTCCTTTGGGTGAACATATCTCACCTTGTATACTATTTTTTAGTTGCTTTTAGTTTTTCTTTCCTGTACATATGATCGGATGTAATTTTGGGGATAAGTCCCTAAGGGGGAGCCAATTATTTCATTTCAGTTGTCTTTCTATTCATGTGTCTCATTGGCACACCCTTTGTCCTTGATGTCAAAGGGGGAGAAGTTGAAGAAGTTTTTGGAGAAGTTTTGGTGCTAAAATTGTGTTGGAAATATCTAAAGAAGTTTAGATATTGTGTTTGGGGGAGAAGTTTTGGAAGACAAATTTGAAGTTGAATTATTGAAATTCATTTTGATTGAAATTCATTTTTGGCACATGTTTCCATCAATGAAAAAGGGGGGGATTGTTCAAAGAATGAAGAAGGAACCCTTTGATGCATTGTCATTGATGCCAACATTGTTTGTTGATAGTTTTGTCTGATCCGGGAAATAGTTTTTGTGTCATCTTGATCCAATAATTTGGTCTGGATTTTCTCATGTTATAAGATTGGCTTATGTGGTTACAGTATGTTGTTCAAGACTGCAAAATACACCTATGCTCAAGTTTTTAGTGATTTTCGTTGATTGGGTTGAAAGTTACGTATGACAGAAGTTTGGAAAATTGTATTCTGGCTTATACAATACAAGTTGGTAAGCGTTATCTGGTCCACATTCCTCCAATGCTTGGTTTTAGACTCTACAATTTTGGGAGATGATTTACAGGTGTCAATACTACATATATTCTAGATGGCACATGCTTATACAATTACATGGATGATTGATGTTGGATGGATTGGATTATTTTGTGATTGAGTCTAATCCCTGGCCGACCTAATGCTTGAAGTTGTGCTATGAAGATTAATATGAATTGTAGATGTTAAGGGGATCTATTTTAGATCCATGCCAACCTTAATTCAAGTTTTACACGTTTTCTTTGAGCGCGAAGAAGTTTGTTTCCATGTATGAAGCCAACAAAGTGTTTTTTGAATTGAATTGGAGCTACATCTAATTAGGCCAACCTAATTAATGTACGTGGATGTAATAGGGTATATATGTGGAATAGTCTTGAGTTGCATGATGAGAAGAGGTGAAGTAGAACATATGAAAAATCTGATATTGTGCGAACTTTCAAATTTTTATGTGTGAAATCAGAATAAGGGCATAATTGCAGTGTATGTTGAGTGATTGCATAGCAGAGCAGTATTTTGTATTCAAAACTTTATTGGAACTGAATTCAGCACAAGGTGCATCTTACATCAGTTCATTCCTTGGTTATGTGGCCACATTTTTTCGTGTACCTATTTTCAAGTTGTGAGCCTCTTAAGGATAGTGAGTCCTGGTAGTGAGCCCTGTAATATCTTATAACCGGTTATAATATATTGTGAGTTAATCCTCACCGTCGTTTTTCCCTTTTTGGGTTTTCCACATAAAAATCTTGGTGTTTATGTGTTATGTGGTGTTTTGATTTCATTCATGTAATCATTCATTGTTGCAGTTAAATATGTATTGATAATTGGTTCGATTATGACTAAATAGTTTAATAAAATACTGATTCATGTTGAACAGTCCGAATAACTAAGAGGGGAGGTGAATCAGTTATCATAAAAAAAATTTCTTAACTTTAATTAATTTGGAGCAAGCTTAAATCAATCAGATAATAATCAAACAGATATGAACATGAAAGCACATAACAACACATGGCACGATGAACACCAAAATTTATGTGGAAACCCAAGATGGGAAAAACCACAGAGAATGTTGATTCTCAATTATAAAGCACCAGTTAAGGTGACATTGGTTAAGGTGATTTTTACAAAGGCTCACTACCAAAAATGCTCATTGTAGGTAAGGCTCACTGTCGATGGGCTCACTACCCAAATAATACAAAAAGAAAATAGTCTCACTAATAAAAATGAACTAATAAAGCTGCATCTAGATATGCATGAAGTCTATTCTAGTTTAGAGCACAATATCTGTCTGCAACAAATCCGGTCAAGAATCTTCTGCCCACTTTCCTTGCACAACCTTTGCACTATTGATTACTTCTTCCTAACACTTTCCTTCTACTTCCTTCTCTATTTATTATCGCATAATCCTTTGCATCCTTGTTCGCACACACCACACTTCTTATCTCAAACCAAAGAGATGTTCTAGATATACATATGTACCCATAGAACAAAGTAAAACAACCTAGCAAAAAATGTTGGCTTGAAGAACAACCTTGAAATATTCAATAAGACTCGGCACACTAGCACTGAACCCAAATAATAGGTCGCACATAAAGATCTCCTTACCACGTTACCAAGAGGCCCATAAATAGGTCATACATAAGATAGCATAATTACCAAAAGATAGCAAACTTTGAATTACATGAAATATATTCTAGAGCCGATGGGAATGCCACAACCAAGACCAAATCTTGATTTCCATCAATTTCAGTATCAACCAAAGAAATGCAGTTAGACATACCAAAACTTGTAACATGCTGCATGAATGTCCAGATAGCAAGGATACCTAAAATAAGCTTTGAGTATAGTAGCCAACATCAAAATATTAGTCTCCATTATTCTACATTAACTATCTTCCAAGATGTCCCAAAAAGAAGTATTGCCATATCCAGAACAAGAATAATATCCACACTACTCAACATCAAAGCACACGATAGGATAGATCATTTTTGTATATCATTCGAAGCACAACCTTCTAGATCCTAGGTTTTGACATCAATGACAACAATTCCAAAACATCTCAACAACTTCTCAACAATCCCCCCTTTGGCATTAATGGCAAAACAACAAAAACTCAAAAACACAAAACTCCAAAACTCCAAGCGCTCCCCCTTAGTAAAGCAAATCAATTCCTCTTTTTTGTTTTTGTTTTTCTCTCATTTTTCTCCCCCTTTTTGCCATCAAAGGAAAAGGGACAAATAAGACCATTCAGGAGATCAAGTAAAAATAACACTTTTCACACGAAATATTTTCTTGTACCTTTCTCTCACAGTTGGAAGAATCCTCTTCCAAGATTGCATTGCAGAAACCATTCTGGCACATATACTTTGCAGTAGAGTCAACATAAATGAAGATGACTAGTTCGGAGACAGGCACTGTCATTCACAATCCTCTGCATTATAAAGTATCCCAGAGAGATGATCCAACCGAACCGAACCTCAACAATTTCTTTGACCAACCTAAAAGTTTTAACCAAGTCTTCACTCAGTCTCTGAGTAGACAATAACTCAACTTGCACCTCACCAACTCTTATTCTTTGTTTTCCATCTTTATATTTGAAGAAGTCAAAACACTTTCTAATATCATTCAATTTAGATTCAATAGCTTCAATTCTACTTCTAAAGTTGTCAATAGTAGCAGGCCACTGGAGATAGTATCTGTAGACATGTCAGACATCCCCTTAATGCATTCTCTTGTATCACCAATGTGTTTGGATAACTTTTTTTTGGATTTTTCATACCTTCTCTCAATCATAGCTTGGATTTTATGTCCTTCAGATCCTTCCCTCAGCAACCTTTCTTCAACAACTTCTACCAGATCATCCAATAGAAAGTCAAAAACAACAAAAACAATAATACCCTTTTTGAGCAGATAACCAACAAAAGCATCTTCAATTCTAGGCCTACCGTCTGGAGAGCATGCATACCAAATTTCACCAATCTTTTTCATATCACCCTCATCCAACACCGAACGAACTTCATCTAGATTGAAAGAGTCGGATCCAGGTAGAGACTCTTCTTCCTTCTCCTTCTCTTCTGAGATAGTGATGAAATCCTTTGTGTTAATTTTCCTCCTTTTAGGTTTTAGAGGGGAACCACTAATGACAACCTCTAACTCCTTCTTACCGGAGGAGGAACCCTCCTCAAATTGATTGATAGGTGTAGCACTAGACACTAACATACCGGAGCACATATCCATCTACAGGAATGAGAAATAAACTTTGCATGCATTTTCTTTATCTTCCATACATTCCAAATATCTGTAAACTTGCTTTCCAATAGGGATGTTAGACTTCCACTTGATATTCTCTTTTGATGGTAACAAATTTAGAAAGTAGAATACTAAACACATGAGTAAGGACCGAAATCGGAAGGGATAACTCTCAACCAAATAGATTATGACATTCTCAATTAGGTTTTCCATTATTAGACTACACAATTCAAACTGTTTATTTTTCTTCACCATCTTATGTGCAAGATACATAACAATAGCCAATGTAGAACCTTGACGATTTCATAAATAGATTTTGTAAGTGATACCATAAGCAACATACCTTACTATAGGATCAAGAATGGTATTTATCAGTAGAGCTCGGGGATCTTTGTCGATACCAGTAAGTTCCTTCACTTCTCTATATTTTACTGTCTTCTTCTCAGGGAGGTCTTTAACACTGCACAATCTAGTAATAGCTTCAACGGCTTCCTTAGTAATCATATAAGGTTTGTCCAAAACAATGTTGTCATCCTTGAATCGACTCAACAAGAACAAGATAGACTCTTTTTCAGCAATCCAAGGGAATTCTTCCCATAAATCCATACCCAGGGAACTTATATTCTATAATTCATCAATCTTCAACCCTAGTTCCATTTCCTTCATCTTCTGATGATCAAATTCGTCCAACTCTACTCCCTTCAGTCTCAGTAAAATATTGCCACTGGATACACTATCAACCAACATGGATTCCATCGTCGCGCTTAACTTCTTTAATCCTATTATCGCTCAGTGAAACCTCTTTTCCTTCTTTGCAAACTGTGAGAAATAATTTGAAACTCCACCTTTTATCCTTAATTGCTCATGATGATTTTGCTTCCAAAAACTTACATCGATGACACCATCAATTGTACTTCTCTTTTCAATCAGCCGGATTAAGCTTCATCATACATCATCAACCGGATCAAACTTAGTCATGTTGAAAACACATCAATATTACTTCGGAGAGGGGGAACTGTCAAGATATGCATTACAAAACTCCCCCTGAGCCAAGGCAGGTTGGCTCAAATTCCAAAAGAGCTTGTACCAAGATCTAGTACCATAGGAGAGCTCCCCACACTCATTTCCTTTTTTCTTCCAAACCATGCTCTTCTTCTTCTTAGATTCATCTAATTCTGCAATCTTCTTTTTTTTTTCAAGATTTTCTATAGCAACATATCTGCATTAGTTAGCATAATGTCTGAGTTGACTACATTTGTAACATATTTGTCCTGACTTAACTAAGTGAACCCTAGATCTGCACTGATTAGCTTTGTGACCATAACCATGGAATAAATGAAAATTACCATGAAAGAGATTATTCATTCCATTCCTTCTAGTTGGATTAGATAATTCACTTCTGCAATGAGTTGCTTTGTGACCAAACTTGTGATAGTTAAAGCATTCAGTACTCAATTCCTTCTTGCTTCTGCACTTTACAACCTTATGTCCAAAATTTTTGCATAGAAAATAATAGCCATTAAATGATAAGTACCTTTGAGCATTTGGTTTCCTGACCGAAGGTCTTTTTGTAGGTGTTCTAGAGTTTTAGACCTTGCTTGTTACAATAGATCTCGCTTCAGCATCAACTACTTTGTCTTTACCCTTAGTGTTTTGATTTGAGCTTTCACCCGAGAAGCCAAGTCCTCCTTTATCCTTGTGACATTTTTGTAGGGACAAGAGTTGATCTAGAATTATGCTACTTTCACATACTCTTGCTTCTGATTTCAACTTTCTTAACTCTTGATCTAACTTCTCATTTTCTTCTAATTTTTGTTTGATGGTATCTTTGAGATTTTCTTCAATCTTCTTGCATTCATCCAACTATAGCTTTAGATTCACAACACTTTCCTTTGACTCCTTAAATTCCTCACAGACCTCTCTATGTCTTACTTTGAATTTCTGGATTTTCTCCCTTAGCTTTAAGATATAAGCATTTGCCTCCCTGATGTTTTCTTTCAATTCTTCATTTTCAGATTTTGTGCTTTCCATGTCATCTAACATTGTCTTCAATACTTCATCAAAGTAATAATCTCCTGCCATCCATTCAAACTGCCAAGATCTCCCTCAAGCGGTTAAGCTATATCTGCAAGGGACCAAGCTTTGATACCAATTGTTGAACAGTCTGGATAACTGAAAGGGGGGGTGAAACAATTATCATAAAACAATTTTCTTAACTTTAATTAATCTGGAGCAAGCTTAAATCAATCAGATAATAATCAAACATATATGAACATGAAAGCACATAACAACACCATGCACAATGAACACCAGAATTTATGTGGAAACCCAAGATGGGAAAAACCACGGAGAATGCTAATTCTCAATTATAAAGCACTGGTTAAGGTGACACCGGTTAAGGTGAATTTTACAAAGGCTCACTACCAAAAATGTTCACTATAGGTAAGGCTCACTTCCCAATTAATACAAAAACAAAATAGTCTCACTAACAAAAAATAATTGATGAAGCCGCATCTACATATGCACGAAGTCAGTTCCGATTTAGAGCACAATATTTGTCTACAGCATATCCAGTCAAGAATCTTTTTCCCACTTTCCTTACACAACCTCTACACTACTTATTACTTCTTCCTGACACTTTCCTTATGCTTCCTTCTCTGTTTCTTATTGCATAATCCTTCGCATCCTTGTTCGCACACACCATAGTTCTTATCTTGAACCAAAGAGATGTTCGATATATACATATGTACCCGTAGAATAAAGTAAGTCGGCCTAGCAAAACATGTCGGCTTGAAGAACAACCTTGAAATATTCAACTAGACTTGGCACGCTAGCACCGAACCCAAAGAATACGTCGCACATAAAGATATCCTTACCATATTACCAAGAGACCCATAAATAGGTCATACATAAGATAACATAATTACCAAAAGATAGCAAGCTTTGCATGAAATATTTTCCCTTCACATTGATTTCAAACACTTCATCTCTTTCATTTTTCTCTATCTCACATCACTATCAATCATCACCTTCATAAATGAATTTAATATTCTATATATATCCTTCGCAACACTTCAAAAAATTTATTAAATTGGCTCTATGATTACCTTTAGAAGAAACTCTTGAAATCTCATTGGTCGGCTCCAATTATGTATAATATTTTCAAGAGAAAAAAATGTGGATTAGAACATGGTATTATAGGATCCAAAAAAATCTAAACACATTATCCAAAATAAGATTAACTAATCAGGATCAACCGCTGAGAAAGAAACAAGTCATGTCGGCTCAAAAGGTATCAATAATATCAACACTATCACTGTTTGTCTTCACATAGCTAGGGAGATACCAAAATCATTATGTGGACCAAGATGTAGGCATTGCAGACCATGCACAATATTCATTCAACCTTTTTCCTGAAGTATCTGATCATAATGTGATGGTGCAATAGGAGAAACCCATTGAAAGTACAGGAACAAAGCATTCTAGACAAGCTATAGCAAACTATTATTTGGAAAATGATCTTGTGGACCACCAAAACCCCTGAGACTTGCAAGGAATACCTCATACACCTTTGTGAATATATTACCAAGTTTGCATGGTCACATCTATCTCACCAGAGGAATGTAGAGCATTCCAACAAGCTTTTAACATTATATTGCACAAACCAGAACACTATTAGCTCTAACTCTTTTTGTGGAAGGTGTAAAGACTTGATTTCTTAGATATAATACCTTCACAACACAACCAACTAACCTCTTGAAATGCAATACAAGAACTTACTCTACGGAGGGGTATAGACTAGAACATCATGACTTTATTATAGTGAATACACTATTAGTACCTTTGTCAATCTTCTGCAACTTATCTCAATGTGTGATACACCAATCAAGAATGATATTATCATAGAAATGAAAGGAGCATATTGTAACAAGTGTACCAACCACTACATCACTCATAGACACTAGTTTGATCACCATTCATACATCTAACTGTATTGTTAACTATATCTCTTCACTTGCACTATCTCTGGAATGTATACAGACTTCATCATACATAGTTGACATCAATGATAGCCCATAATAGGTTGACATAAATGACAACACCAATTTCCAACAATCTCCCCCTTTGTCATTGATGGAAACACCCATATGTTCCTCTCCCCCTTTGACATCAAGGGCAAAGGGCATGGTATCTTCTATTTATCACAAAAATATGAGCTCCCCCTTTCTACATACCCCACTTGAGATGGAGATGCTTCAAAAAATGGTGCTATGTACAAAAAAAAATTAAAAAGATATTGTAGTACTCTGCAAAGATTAAAATTGTCTTGATCATAACTTTGTACCTTCCTTAGAAGGCAGGATTTTCTTGTGAATTTCTTTGAGTTGCACCAAAGTTGTAACTCAGTTTTCTTTTCATGAAGAAAGAATGTTATAGTGGCATTCACACTGCATGCACAAATCCTCAACCTCCTCTATATTACTTCGAGTCTTCATCTTCTTATCAACACTTTCTGCATTCAGAAGTAATCCTGATAGTGAAGCAAGTATTAGGTTGACTATTTCCCTCAATTGACCAAACTATTTCCTTAAACACTCTCTAGTCTTGAAGCAATGTCAACTGTAAATGAAGGTTTTATGTTTGAGCTCTTATTGATCCATTCATATCCTTTGATAAGTCATATACTTTAGCCAATTTAGTAATATGTCACTCAATGGAGTGAATCTGATCCTTGATATTTTTGGTGGAGCTTGACCACCTTAAGGAAAACTAATACAGACCAGTCACTTCATTTATACAATCTTTAAACATTTTCAAGTTTTCTTGTAGCTTATTATGTGCACTAGCACATAGATCAGATACTTTTTCCATTCTTTTATCATTCATCTTTCTAATGGCCTCTTGTTCTACCTTTTTCTCCAAGTGAGAGGAATGATCCTTGAAAGAATCCATCAAAAGCTTTAGTTTTTGTTTTAGAGGTAAAGAAACATCAATGTTTACTTTTGGTAACACTTCTTGAATGATCCTTATAGTATCATCAATCAATTCACTTTTCTTTATATGTTCTTGTAAGATTTCCTTCCTTATGGAGGTATGCAAAATAACACCAAGATGTAATTTGTGAAGGGGAGACATATTATATAGATTTTCCTAGCCTTCATGAGTGGTGATATGTAGAAATTGAGTTATTACTGGTTGGAATTGCATCTACAAAGATAATAGGTCTTTAAGCAAATCTAAAGATGAGGAACTTTGACCTTTACCCACAGAAGCATCTTGCTTCTTT